>ML685807.1:4645572-4673361 GCA_007922175.1 Pelusios castaneus | reverse complement strand
AAAGAAAAGAAAAGAAAAGAAAAGAAAAGAAAAGAAAAGAAAAGAAAGCGAAGTGAAGTGAAGCGAAGCAGAGCAGAGCGGAACAGAACAGAACAAGAGCAACATCAAAAAAAGGTTAGAGGAAGGGAAGGAGACTAGACAAGGCCTGGGAGGCTTGCCTCGTCCGCTGCAGCAGGGGCAGCAGAAAAAAAACTTCCCTTCTACAAGGACTGAGTCAGGGCAGTAAAGCCAGGGCCCTGACAGGGAAAAGTGGGTTGCCAGGGAGACTGACTTACCATAGGTCCTACTACGCCAGGGGACTGGACATTAGGCGGCACAAGTTGGAGAGTACTCTGCCACAATACATTATGAAAATATATCAATTTTATAAATATGTTGTGTTCATTTAATTAATTTTCGTGTGATAGGAATCACTCACACTGATAAAAACAACATACATACAAATAAATCATGATGACTTGGCAATAGAGTTCAGATGAATTAATGATCCTTAGTACTTTTATGTCATGTTTGATGTACATGTCTCCTTGTATTAGCTTTATGTGTATGAAGTCTTTTATCTTTAGATTATTTAAAATTGTAATATTATTTCTGAGAATTAATTACAACTATTTTATAAAATTGGTTTCGAACATTAAATGTCTTGAAATGCAGGGTAGTAATCAGTTTGGTAGAATGGCTTTATTGCCCTATGCGAGCTTTTGTTGAGAGATAATTAACGGCATTTGGACTACTCTTCAACTATTCAGATCACAGCTTTCATCTAGGTCATTGCATAATTCACTTTTCTCAATTGCAATATGTTTCCATTCAATTTATGAAATTCCATGGGCCTCTACTCTTTTTAAACTTAACACATTTATAACCCTTAAAAAAAAATAGCCTCAAAAACTTTATGTACCTTAGTGGTTAATTTGACTGATTAGAATAAAAATAAAGGTATCTTGTGATGTGCATTTGTTTTCCCATTAGACATTCTGAAACAGGTTATGATTCAAAAAGTTACAGTGTGCTTCCTGGTTCTCCTCAAATCTTTCCCCATGAGTGTATGTGACAGATACTTCAACTGTATCTTTGGGGCAGCCAGCAAAGAAGGAGATGGAAACAGCTGTCTATTATGGTAGTAGTTTTATTATTCTTTCAGGAAAACTGAAAACAACATGCAAATAAGGCTTTGTATTAGAAAGGGAAGAATGTTCAAACATTTAAAGGTACAAGACATCACAACCCTAATTTAAAAAAATACAATTTCCCAAATATACATAAATTATAATTTACATGGCTAACATAAAAAATATATAAAAAGGTTGTGCATGGACTCCTGCAGATTATAAAACTGCAAGGGATTGTTCTATCCTGGAACAGTTACTCACTAACTAAATAATATATAAATTCATGTGTTCCACTGTTTTTTGCACTCTCTTGGGATAATGTCGTAATGTTGTGTGGCAGTGTCCTGAACGATAGGAACAGTTGGTGCTGAAGAATCAGCTGGATATGATACAGAATCAGCTGGATCTAGTACCAACATTTCTCCCAATAAGTCATCAAAATTAGAAGTTGTAACAAAAGAAGTTTCAATTAAAGGAACAAAAAGGAGGAACAATGGCAAAGGAACCATCAAACAGAGTTGAAAGCAGGGGTATTTGAATGGGGGTTCCATTTGAATAGAAGGGAGGAGACAAGCCACTTTTCCTTAGGGGTAGTGAGTGAGTTATTGTGTATGTATATGTGTGTGTGTGTATGTTTCCCTTTTTGCATAGCTTTCTTGGGGGCAGGGTGCTGTGAGAAAAGCAAGAAACTTTGATTATAGCAGCGCCTTGATTAGGGGATAGGGCTTATCTGACTAGAAGCCTATAAATGCAGCAAAGTAGGCAGCCACAGGCACAGGAGCCAACAAATGCAGTCTGTAAGAGGAATTCTGGGGAGGGATTGTTTGGTGTTTGTTCATTAGTTTTTGTTTTTGCTTTCCTTGACAGGCACTTACATTTGAAGTCTATAATATAGGCAGTTTGCAACTGCTAGCAGAAAATATAACCAATGATTGGTAATGAGATGCTGGATGGGGATAGTTCTGTGTTCCTCTAAAGAATTCTTTTCCAGGGGTCTGGTTGCTACTTGCTGGGTTTTACCCATATGCTCAGGGTCTAACTGATTGCCATATTTCAGGTCAGGAATTTTTCCCTGGGTCAGATTGTCAGAGATTATAGGTATTTTTTGTCTTCCTCTGCAGGATGGGGTATGAGCCACTTGCAGGTTTAAAGTAGTGTAAATGTTGAATTCTCTATTACTTGAAGTCTATAAATCATGATTTGAGGACTTCAATAACTCAGCCAAAGCTTATGGGCATATTATAGGTGTGGGTGGACAAGGTTCTGTGGCCTGCAGTGTTCAGGAAGTCAGACTAAAGTATCATGACAATCCCTTATGGTCTTAATTCTATAGGGTAAGGCAAAGTACTTCTGGAATATCCCTGAACTGTGGTACTTTTCAAGGCTACAATTGTCCGTATGTCATTTCCATAAATTAATATAGGATAGTTTTACCACAAATAAAACATGTCCCATGCATTTTATAAGTTCTCCAGGTAGCCATTTCACTCAACTATCAGTTGTGAGTCCA
Source organism: Pelusios castaneus (assembly GCA_007922175.1). Classification (NCBI taxonomy): domain Eukaryota; kingdom Metazoa; phylum Chordata; order Testudines; family Pelomedusidae; genus Pelusios; species Pelusios castaneus. The sequence continues at coordinate 4,670,739 of ML685807.1, read as the reverse complement.
CAATAAGTCTGTTTTTTAAAGAATGATCTTATGTTGTCAATCAATCTGAATAGCTAGGGATTTGGCTACATGGTAGGAAACTTGAGGATGTAGCAGGTTGCAACACATAGGCAAAGATCATTTCAAGAAAAGATCTGTAGGTCACTCTTGGATAGTGTCATGTGATATCTTCCTGTAGACAAGCAAGAAATTGTCCAATTTCTGCTGATGACTCAAAATGGACTTTTAGCTCTTAAGGTACACTTAACTGTTTGTATAAAACATTCCTCTAGTCCATTTGTAGCATCATAAAAAAACATGATTTTAAAGATCCAGCAAATTCCATAGGAACAAATGTTCAAGAAGTCTGAGGCCACAATCAAAGGTGCAGACAAAGTGGGCCACAATCATGCTGAGATTGCTGATGTTGTACAGCATTTCACCTTCCTCTAAATTTTATCTGTGGTCACGAGACATGATTCCGAGCTAAGATCTTCATCTATACAATGACAAAATAATTTTAGTGAAGAGCTTGCAAGACCTGAGACTGAACTAATTTTGAAATTATTATTCACATTCCCCATAAGATACAACCATGACTTTTGGATAATTCATATTGATGTGTAAAATGGGGAGTCTTTTAACCCAGGGGATCAGCAATCAAAAAGATAAGAAGAGCCATTTTAAAAAAATTCCTTCAATAATCAAGTGTTTTGAGAGCCGCAATGGATGTAGCCTCCTCGGCTATGTCTACACTTGTAAAGTTAAGTTGACTCTGTTAGATCGACTTAACAAGGTTAACTTTAAGACCCCTGTTTTAATCCAGCGCTGTACCATTGCATTCACAAAAGAAAGCACATCATCTTTAGTGGTTTATTTGTTGATGCCTCTGCTAGTGATGTGAATCCTGTCCATTGTATTGAGCTAGAACACTGTCTGAAGGCTTTGTGTTGATGAGTGGTTGGGCATGGCAGGCACAACAGTCCATCAATATTGCCAGGGTAAGTCCCTTTACAGAAAGGAATAGTACAGGAGTAACCAGAAAGTAGAATGCCATAGTTAAATTTGGGGAACTTCCTAGTTCCTCTTTTTCATATAGGAAATTTCTTAGTTTGTATCTAGGAAATATATTCACCTTTTTTGGCCATCTCTACAAACAATACATTTTAGACATTGGAATAGGGGACATTAATGTAGTTAGTATCTTATTTTTATTTTTCTCCAAAATACTTTCAGCTTCCATTTGAAAGAATAACATGTTTCAATAATGTTATAGCCTGAAACAAGTACATCAAAATGTCCTATTAGCTCTATAACTTTTATTTACTCTCATAACTCAGCCTCCTGGAATTTCAAAATTTGCATTTTGAAGATCTGGTGGAAAGACATGCTAACTTTGAATAACTGTTTTAAAATGTAGTTTTGTTTTCTTGACTTTTTTTGGCTGATATCACCAGTCAGAGTTTTGGGTCGTAGAGATCAGCACAGCTTCCTTGTCACATGCACAGCTGCTGACAAAAGGGAAGCAACATGATCCAATTTCAGGGACCTTGATCCAGAACAACCAAGTGTGAAATCCTGGCCATAATGAAGTCAGTGGGAGTTTTACTATTGACTTCAAAGGGGCAGCATTTCATCCCTGGTTTCTATTCTCTGATCTATATCTCACTTATTGTGTCACCATGAGAAAGTCATGTAGGGCTAGATCTACAAAGGGATTTAGGGGATGGGACACCGACCATCTCAATGCCTAACTTCTGGATACCTACAAAATCACAGGAATAACAATGAAATTCACAAAGCTGAGTTTGGAGCATAAGCTTCAAAGACTGGAGAGACATAGGCATTTTAGAACCTGACTCAAAAAAGCCAGGACTCTAGGTGGGCATCTGCCTGAGCTCATCAATGCCACTTTCACAGAACTAGGTGCCTGAGTTCAGGCTCTTGGGAGGAGTGGAAATTCACAACTGTGAACCACTTTGCTGTAGTCAGATTGCTTAGACCCTTAAGAGACTTGTGAGAATGTGTTAGGCATCTAACTCCATACAAATCAGCTGAAGGAAGTGATGACCTTATAACTATTAGATCAATGGTTAGGGCACTTTCATGGGATGTAGGAGACCCATGTTCAGTTTTTCTCTTTGCTGGAAGAGGAGAAAGGTTTTGAAGAGGGGTCTTGCATCCCTCAGGAGATTACTCTGAGCCATGGTCTGTTCGGATGTGGGAGCTTCCTCAATTTCTTCTGTTGAAACTCTTTCACTATGTATAAAAAATGAAGACATCATTAGACTAGACAGTGAGAGAATGTCTCTGTAGCCTGCCGAGAAACAAACAGAGTCCTGTGGCACTTTTAAAGACTAACAGATTTATTTATCACATGAGCTTTTGTGAGAGAAATTCCCACTTCGTCAGACGCTTTGAAGATGGGAAATTTACAGAATGGGAGGAAATTAAATGCAGGGAAGATGGTTTGGCTGTAGCCTGCTGATTAGAGCATCCACCTGGATGGTGGGAAACCCACAGTTTAGTCCGCCTGCTCCAATAACACTTTAATTATTTATACCCACTGCAGCAATTTTCTCAGGAGAGACTGAGGGAGCCCAGCATCAGAACATCTCATAGCCTAGTTGCTAGAGAATTCTCTTGAACATTGGGAGCTCTCTCTTCAAATCCCTTCCCTCTCCCCACCCCCCGGAAGTAGAGGGAATTAAAGTGAGGCCTTCAACATCCCAGATGAGAGTTCTAACTGCTGGTCTATAAGTTATATGATTACACAAGCTGCTGCTAGATTTCGAATGATCTGAGTTGATATGTGGCTTCTGAGCATCTCTATTCAATAGGGTCACACATCTGAGGAAACTGGACAACACCTGCCTTCTCCAGTTTGCAAATAGCTCTGAGGCATATGTGGGAGATAGCCACCTGGGCACCTGGAGTGAGGCAGCACTGTGCATGGCCAGAAGCGGAAAGTGAGGTGTGGAGGGAGCTTTTACCCTAAAAATGTAAGTGTAGAGTAAACTTAGGTGCTTACACAGTTCAGCAGGAATTTTGTGGATCACAAGTGAATCTAAAACTGGGATTGAGGTGCCTCAGTACAGATTTAGACACTTAAGTATCTTGGAAGATCTAGTCCCGAGTCCCAAATTCAGCAAAGTACTGAATCACATCACATGCTTAATTTAAATACCACTAATTTCAGTAGAATTGAAACAAGTTCTTAGTGGCCATGCTGAATAGGGATGACAACCAAATGCTTAATGCTAATATTGCTGTGTCAGGGCCTTAATCTTCTTTTTTTTAACCTTAATTTCTCTATTTGTAAAATAGGGATAAAGATGTTAGTAACTCTAAAGCATCCAAATAAAAAGGGATATACAAATGCAGGGCAGTGCTATATAGTTTATTTCTTTGAACTATCGTGTTTTGCATATATTAAATGTTTCTCATTAGATAATAATTTATGGCACTGTGGAGCATAATATGCTTCATTCCAGATAAAAGTGAGTGAACTGATCTAGGCAGTGGTTCATTAAGAGAAGAGAAAATTCAGGTTTGGCAACACTGCCATAGGAGATGAGTTTAAACCTCAAGACTTACCTGGAATGTTCAGTTTCAGTATCATGAAAAAAAAAAAAAAGTTGTCTTTTCTTCCTTGATCTAATTCCTGAAGTGAAAGCATTTTGTTTACATTTCTGGTTGTTTTTGACAAGCAATGAAACATTGCCTTAGTATTAGTTTTTGCCACCGCTCACATTTCTCACTTCATCCTTTCCTTGTTTTTTTTTTTTTTCCCCCCACAGGATAGTAAAGCAGTAGCTAGTATCTTAGATTGGAAAAAAAGAAAAGGAAAAAAAGTATCAGAAATCCTTTAGGTAGAAATGTCAGTGTGATAACCATCAGAAGAATAATATGGATTTCATATTACTGTAGTTTTCCTTCCACTGCTGCATGATTTCTACAACTGCTTTCACACTGAGAAGATGCAAGAGTGTGTGAGGGGGAGAGTTAACAGTGGAGCTTGTAATGTTAAGAGGTATGGAGACACACTTTAGTTTACCTGATAAGTAGCAACCTAACTGGTGAGTCTGTTCCCCAGAGAAGGTGCTTGTGATTGTAGAAATATTTCTTATCTGTCTCCTTGACACTAATATTACTGGGACAGTGGAGCTTTCATTGTCTTACTTTAAAAGTTCTATACAATTATATAAAGTAAAAAAAATATCTACATAGCTGCTTTAAGAGTGTCAGATATGTTTAAGAATATAGGATATTTAGGCATAGTGAAACTTTCTGAAATAATTTCTCCCTATCTTCTCTTAGGCTGTGTCCATGCTTCCCCACTATTTAGACTTTGGGGGTGTGAATAGCAGTGCTCACCAAAGAGCTGAACTCTCACTCCTCTGTGTGGATTCTGTAGGCATGACCTTAAAGGTAGCTAATGTATTTAGCCCTCTTCAAATGGAATTACATCAATGCAATTTAGGAACCTTTGGGTTTATGGCCAAAGCGGACACCTGGAGACATTACTGTGCAACACTTTGCTGTGGGCTATTATTCATACCCCATGATCCACAGTGCCACACCATTTAGAAAAACCTCTCAAGTTCTGATAGTGAAATATAAGAAACCGAGTGTTCAAACCTGTGTGCCTTCTTAGGCTTAATTTGCTAGAGTAGGTCTATAAGGGTATACTTTGCACACATAGGAGTAAACCTGAGTATCGCAGTGCAGAATTTGAGAGGAAGAATAGTGCGCAGTTTGGAGTGTTGGCCTGGGACTCAGGAATATGGATAGCTGAAAAACAAGAATTCTGTTGAGTAAGACTGAGCGCTGTCCATCCCAAAATAGCTCATAAGTCAAGTTTTGGGAACTGGTTTTGAAGACATAAGTTCATGTCCCCGCTTTCCTGATTTAGTTGGGATATTGATTGTTCTGGTTTCTTTTACTAGGTTTGATCTGGGAAACCTTTCCTATAGAAGTGTCACAGAAACCCAATATGATTCTATGAAATGTTTCTGGTTTGACAAATCAGCATTTTCCAATGGAAAATAAAATGAAAAAAACCTTGACCAGCTCTGCTTAGGAGACCCAGATTCAATTCCCTGCCCTGCCAGTCTTGGACAAGTCACTTAGTTTCTCTGTGCCTCAGTTCCCCATCTGTAAAATGGGGGCAATAGCACTGCTTTACCCCAAAGGGCTGTTGTCAGCAGTGTTTTGATACTATGGTGATGGGGGCAACATACAAATACCTTAGAGAGAGAGAATTTAGATGCCCTATTAAGGTAAGCATAATTGAAAAGTGCATACTATCATTTAAACACATCTTTGAATATCAGCATGTTTGTAGTCCTGCTGAAGTTAATAGGACTGTTCATCTGTCCAATGTATAACTTTGATGAATCAGGTCCTTAAACGGGAAATTAATTTGATTAAGTGGGCAGTGGTGGTATATAGCTCTGTACAGAAATTGCTCCGCACTTCTTGTGATTGCACCCCCAGTGGTGATTGCCAACCCTAAATGTGATAGTAGCATCCATTCTCTGAGAAACCATCAGCAGTTCCCGAGCAATTTCATGATAGCTGTAATTCACTGTACTCACAATAGGACAAGTGTTCTTTTTTCTCTTTAAAAGATCAGCCCACAGTTACACAACCACTTTCCCCTCAGTTATCAACATATTTCTTATGCAGAATCCTAGACTTTAGTAAGCTTAATCAGAAAACTAATAATCAATGAAGTGTGCATACATAAAAAACCCAAAAGAATTCTGATAAAGTAGTGAGCTTTTCCAGTATGCCTGGCATCAGAGGAGGTTTAATAGTAAAAGCCTAGAGCAGAAATTTCTCCACTGGGAAACCTTTGATGGTAGAGATCAAGAAAAAAGGCTAATATTTACCATTTCACAAATTAAAGACTACATGGTAAGTTTAGTGTAAGACAGCTTTAATTATTTTTTTCCAGCTTTGTAGTTTGGATAGCTTAATCCTCGTTTCTCAGCAGCTGACTACACTGAGTGAAAAACTAAGCAGAATGACAACAATTGCTGAAGCAGATAATATGTCTCAAAAATGTGATGTATACTTGCTAGGATTCTAGACAATCTTATGCATTTCTTTTATTCACTGAGCTGAGTGAACAATTTGATTCTTCATCTAACTGCTACAAAATATGATGCATAATATGGAGAGAGGTCTGCAAATTTCATTCAGCTAGCAATATAATTTTTATGCCTATAATTGGGGTGCCAAAATTCATGCAAATATCAGGAAGTAATAATGTAAATATAGGGATGGATTTTGCAACATAGAAAATAACGAAATAGTGAACAGAAACTTTTCTGATCCTATCACCTGCTGAGTTTTATTTTTTATGGCTGTGACATTATTAGATGTTTGGATTTATGAAAATAATGAATTTGCTAGCAATTTCTGCTTGCACATACCAATTCAGCATCTTCATGCTGGGCCAGATTCTAATAGCTTTCCACTGAAATCAATAGCACTGCTCATGAGGCAAGTTACTGCTTAACGTAGTATTTTAAAAGTCTGTCTTAGTAACACTCAGGCTGTACTCCTTAATCACAATGGTGAGCAGTTAGTTATCTGAGTAGTTCCACTCCCCAATATGCTGAATGGTTCATAATCTGAACCATAACATTTTTATTAATATATTTAGATTTCTTTCCCATATATTTGTGCTTACAAATCCCTCCAAGGCAGCCTAGCCAAGGCAACAATGATTTTTGGCTGATTTCTATGTCTGTCAATCTTCGTCTTTCCTTCTGTCTTCACAAATCTCATATGAACAGTTAGTCCATGTTGGCACTCAATTTAAAAAATAGGTGGTTGGGGGTGGGGGGTGTTTGACACATTGCACCACCATGTTTGCCCTTATAATATAATTGTATGTTGATTAATAGAAAGTGTGCCATGTAATATGTTTTTGGAATTCTCATGGCATACTGAACATTATTGTTATAGTGATATGTTTGTCACATTTTCAAGTGTATGGCTACGAAGCATAGCCGAAATATGTGTCCCATACTTGAGAGAGATCTAGGCAAAACTCTACAGAGCAGAGAGGCAGTTTGAGCCTCACTAAGGCATGCATAAAACAAACCAGCTCTTCCAGAATCAGTGGACTAGCCTAAGCATCGATAGGGGGCTGTTCATGTGATTCAGGCATGGATGAACCCATACAAGGCCATTATTCATTACCTGATCCCGCAGGTAATGGGGGCAGGGGAGGAAGGTTCTTTTTAAAAAGGAAATATATTTTGCTGTTCCCTCTCTCTTCCACCTCCACCAACAAACATCACCAAGCAACTGAAATGCTGGCTCAGGAGAGAGCTTAGCTGGAGGCAAACCAGCCAACCTGTGGTGAGAATCATTTAAGGCTGTAAGGAAGCTGAAAGTGTTAAGCTTATTTTGGAATGCCATTTGCCTTTTATTTATTTTTGATCAAATCTGACCTCCTTTCCTCTGACTTAAAATCATTTAACATCTTTCTATACTTAAATTTGTTTGTGTTATCTAAAGCAATGCATGTGCTTAAAGGTGTGTAGAAACTCCATTTGAAGTAACAAGGCAGGAGCATATCAATTTCTTTAATAAATTGACAAACCAATGAGCTTGCAGTGGGCAGCACTGAACATTGTAAGATGGCAGTTCCTAGGATTGCATCTGGGTCTCAGGAAGGGTTGGATGGGGTCATACCATTGCATTATTACATGAGTGGCTGGCTAGAGGTACTACTCATTGATTTAGAAGCTATTTGCTTGCTGCAGACTGTGTGTGAGCTGACCCAGGAGTAGGAATTCGCACAACAGAGCAAGACTGACTCCAAGAGTGAGGACTGAGGTGATGCAGCAATATTTCAATCAAGATTGCAGATGAGAACATCATACAGGGAAGGACTCCGAAGCTTAGAAGCCAAAACATTCACAAGATCTGGCTAGGAGTGTGAAACCTACTTCCACAAAATATAAGCATGCTCACAGGTGTCATGGCTTCCAGAGAACTTCCTTTAGGCACACAGCTCATCCATATTTCACAAATACAAATATAAAGCAAACAAATAAAAACAATAAACTAATCAAGCTACTTCTTCATTAGACTAAGAGGGAATTCAGTAAAAGATTGTTATTATTATTGTAATTAATTTTAAGATACTCAATTCCTCTGATAAGGGGGGCATATATTTAGATAGCCTTACTTTCCCCTAGTTTACTCACTAGGATCATAACAAACAAGAAAGCAACATAAGGTGGTCCCAGGGGTGGCTGTGTTAGTCTAGTTCAGCAAAACAAAAAAGGGGTCTTGTGGCACTTTTAAAGACTAACAAATTTATTTTTTACATGACCTTTCGTGGGTGAAGTCCCACCACACAAGAAGTTACCTCTGGATCTAGAAAGATGAATCATATTATAGCTGGAGCCTCTGGAATAATGCTGACAGCTAAGTCTGTTGAATACCTATGTAATAGGGAGACAAGGGTAGGATTTTTCATGTGTCTCAATGACATAGGAATAAAAAGTCCAACAATAAGCCTTGTGTTCTCCAACAAACTAAGGCTATGTCTGCACTTGTAAAGTCAACTTAACAGAGTGGCTCACTTTAAGTTGACTTAAGTTGACTTAGTTAAGTTGACTTAACAGTATTCATAGCCATCCACACTGGCTTTAAGTCGACTTAAGAAGTCAACTTAAGGCTTAAGTCAACTTTCGCTGTTATTAAATTGACTTAAGGAAGCACTTAAGTCAACTTAATAGAAGTCCAGTGTGGACGCGGCTTTGTGTAGGTCGACTTAAGCATTCTTAAGTCGACCTAAGTTGCCTGTGTAGACGCACCCTAAAATGCTTTTCTGCCTTCTGTAACTATACCTAATACTATTTTCATAATGTGGAAAAAAATCTAGTTTAACTTATTGAAAAAAGTAATGCATATCCATACCCATGCTGACTCAGGTAAGATGGAAATTTGCTCATGCATGAATTGATATTCCTATATTAACAGGGGAAATTAATGGTAACCAAATATATGTTTAGAAGGACTTCCTTAGAAACACACAACACACTGGCTTGTTTGCAAGAGATCTGTTCAATAACAAATAATTCCAAATGAGTGGGAGCAAATGTTTGGTTGCAAGTAATCAAATTCATCGATATTGCAGGCATTCTACCATCAAAAATGTTTTTACCTTGTGTCTATTTTTCTAATCTCCTCACAGCTGGAGAGTCAAAGTGCTGTATGTAAAAAAAGGCAAATAGTGGTACAATATGCTTGCTTGCAACCATGTTCATTCAACCCTACTCAAAATCCTATTCTTCCATGGTTTTGTTTCTTTTTTGTTTCTTTGTTTTTGTAAACATTTAAGATCCTGGTTTTTCTGTGAACAAATCTTTGAGACAGAGTTTTAATTCATGCCAATAGTGGTACTAGTGTACAAATGACTGGTCTTCTGCTTGATTATGTATATCTGAGTGCAATTATAGGGATTTACTCCAAAAGGGCTGATGTGCTCACCCCAATATTGTATCCATGAAGACTGGCACAAATTCTAACTTTTCAATCTTCTGACCAGACTCGATCCCCATCATGGAAATTTTCCCATCATATGTGAAATCCACACCACCTCTATAATTTCACAACGAAATCTAAAAGTTTTCAGGTTTTCTTACAGACTCTAATCTCAGCCCAGATTCGACCTGTCTGTCCCAGATTTGGGACATACTGGTGGAAATCAGGCAAAAGGAGGTATGCAAACCAAACCAAAGTCATTTGAAAGTTTGTTCTGTAGGGTTTCACACACTTCTACTTTATCGATTCAATTTGACATTCCAAAGTGGGATGCAACAGACAAACATTCTCAACAGGTAGATTGCAATCTGTGCTTTGTGCTGATGTTAAAATAATTTGTAGATGGTATGCATGGTTTTTTATTTGTTGATATCTGCTCCTAAAATTGTGTGATTAAAATTACTGAGTGACGGAGTCGCAAACCACAGAGGTTTATTCCCTTCACATATCCAGAACACCCACATATTAAAAGTGGACGAGATGGAAAATTGCTGAGCGGCAGGTCTGATCTAGGCTGGTAAGAGCAATACCCAGTTCTTCCTGTATTTAATTCACCTTAGTTAGACAGTTGCTGTTCTTGATCTGAGAATATTAAAAAGTACGTCTGTAGGATGGGAATCCTGAAATCATTCTAAAATAAAAAGAAGGAAGTTAATATGTTCAGAATGGATAGACTGGCAATACTGGTGAACCTCTGACTTTGTTTTTAATAACTTTCTGCAGATTTAAATAACATTTTAATATATGCCATTCAAGTAAGTTGCCTGGTGAACTATCCAAGAGACTTGCTTACTATTGTATTATATTTTATTTTTATTTGATTTTATCATTCAGCCCTGCTGGTTAGGAAGTAATCTTTACAATTCAAGGCAACTCCTTGAGAAAAGTTTTATTTTATAGTTTTAATAACTTGGGATCTAGTGATAGAAGGAACTCGTTCAATAAGTAGCTATAGAACCTCTATTAAAACACAAATCTTGCCTCTAATGAGCATGAGAGGGCAAGACTAGAGACTACTTTGTATCCATTGTGCTGTGGGGTTGACAACCCATCACATGGATAAAGAGGACATTAAACACATTCTGTATATGAGCACAGATGAAGGCTTATAGCTCCATTGTAAATAAAAGTGTGTTGCTGAACTGTTTTAGAACATTCTGAACTGAAATCAAAACTAGACTCCATATTCTCTGATTTTTTTCATGGAAGCTTGGTGTTCAGTTTAACTGGCATGTTTTTCTCCCTGAAATTCTTTTCCAATCACTGAGAGGTATCAAGAGAAATGCTGCTTGAAAAGAAAGAAATTACAGCCACAATGGCAATTCTGTCCACCACAAAATGAAAATGTGCCCACAAATTGTCTTTCACGATTTCCTGAGGAAAGCCATAGCTCAGGCGCCATCATTTTTTTCCAATATGTTCAAAACAAGCGACAGACAAATACTAATTTTATCATTATCTTCAATGCAATACTAAGTACATGGTGGATACCTATGAAATAGCTCAGTATAACTCCAGAGACATCAGCAAGAGCTTAAAGATGAAGTCACCATTTGACTTAAATTCAACAAATATAAAACATTTTTTCTAAATTAATTCAAACATTTTTAAAAATAGAGAAATTGAGATTTAGAATGGTAAACTCATTTTATATGGATGGCAGAAGTGCCTAAAGGCTGATGGCCCTTGCATATACGTTTTTTTGTTTGTTTGTTTGTTTTGGGTTTTTTGTTTTTGTTTTGTTTTGAATGTCCCTTCTTCACTGAAATTTGAGATTGTCACCAGCTCTAGCTGGGTATAGTATAGAAGCAAAGTTAAAACTCTTATCTATTTGGTCATTACTGATAATCTCCCAGTATTTATGACAAAGGAAATACAGAAAAACTTTGTCATCTGTGTAACTCCTCTTCCCTCCAAGGGTTACTCAGAAGCAGGCAACATTCACCTATTTATCTGAGTGCCTGATATTGCTGAGAATAAAGGATATCCTGAGTATCTTAGTGGTGATGTTAGATAGGCTGGAATCCTATAGCCACCCCTCTGCTGCCATCCTTTTAGTAAAGAAAATTAATCTTGGTTGTGCCTGCACCTGAGTGGATCCCATATACTTTCAATGAAGTGTCTTGGGAACCTCCAGGAAAAAAAAAACTGAGCTAACTTATTTGATAAGTCTAACAGTATAATTAAAAAATACAAATTATAAATAATATATACCCAATATACAGTTAAATTAGAATTAACACACCTTTGCTTAACATTTTAAAAAACAAACAAACAAACAAACTGAGATTAAATGGTACTACTAATTTAAATCATTAGGGGGCAATTCAATAAATTAATTAACAAATACATTTTACAATAATAAATGACATTTATCTAGCTTGTGTTTGCACTGTCCCTATTTACTCCACCCTTGAGTGTACACACCTCTGGATATCAGAGTTCTAAACGCTTGCATGGGCACTCTTGAAAGTTCTTGAAACTGGCGACAACACTCTGTTCGTCCAGTAATCAAGCTAGCCAGGGCAACAAAGGATTGAACCAAGGGCTTGCACAAGGAGGGGCAAGCAAGGGAACAGGAACCTCAAATAATCAGCAGGGAAGCACAAATCTCCACCAGCCTCTGGGGCCTTAGACAGGAAGGGCCTACCCCTGGGAACTTAATAAATAGGTGGAACACTCCCCCAAAAAATCAGAAATGTATCTATGTAAGAAATCCGGCACATGAATAGGCACTACTAAAATACTACGGGACAAATCTTATTGGTTTTACTCAAGATTCAATGGGAGTTTTAGCTGAGCAACACATGAAGAGTGTGACTTTGTGTTTTCTTAAATGTTTGCTTTAATGCTGTGAGTTTCTTGACAACATATTTTGTGACCATTTGAACTTGTCACATTATCACATGACAATACAAACATAATTTTTAAAATGAAGATAATGGTTCAGGTTCTATCCAATATTGAGATCTATTTGGTACTGGGAATGAGGAGGTACATTAGGGATGCAGGTGATGAATTGCAGATTCTCAGAGCCAACACCTTATGTCAGCTGGCTCTAATTTTCAAAGGAGAAAATACCAGCTAGCAATTACTGAAACATATTGCACTCTGGTCACACAGTACCCCTACCCCAAAACCTCCTCTATACTGGATGCAGTTGGAGAGCTGGGGTAGGATCACCACCACCTGGCAAAATACTGGGAAATGTGACTATCAGTGACTCAAGAAATATACAAAGGGAATGGATTCAGGTTGTAGAATCTGGCCCATTCAGGATACTAGTTAAAAAGAAGCACTATTGAATATTTTCTAATTAACATGAAGGATACCAACAATTCGCTAATATGAATCTTGTTTTCTTGACTTTTATGAGGCTAATGTGAGAGTGAATAGAACAAAACTGATATGTCTGTAATCTCCAGTGGGTCTGTAATCTTTCCCCAGTCTGCTCTCCAAACATTAGCCTGTGACAAGATTTGAGATGCATCTCTCTTCAATGCTAAGTGTCTGACAAGTACGGTACCTCTATTCTTTACAGCTGAATAGCAGTATGTTTTTTTTTTAAATGCTTAATACAAATCCTGCAGCATTTGTATTTATATTTCTTATGTTAATGTAGACAATCTTTTGACTTACAATGCTGAGCTCAAATATATTTTCTTCTGAGCTCCTAAATTTAAAGCGGTTGGATTAAACCAAAAAGGATTTGTCCATCACTACAAATTACATATTTAATATGATAGACAAAGGGAATTTACTCAGATGTATTGATTTTTAAAAGCTTTTGGCTCTGTAAATCAGGTTTTCTGTTTTTGTAATACTGTAATATGGGATAGTAGATAAAGTATTACCATGCTTTCACTCCTATTAGAATATGAAAGCAAAATGTAATTGCTGTTTGCCACACAAATACAATAGCAATTCTAAATCCATACTGACTTTTTTTTCTTTTCACCACTCCCCAGATATTTTTATTATTATTATTATTTAACAAAGTTTAGAGTGGAACTGCAAAGAGCTGGTGTCCCAGGCAGTTATACACAGCAAACAAGTTCTTATTCTTGATTGGAGCCCAGGGGGAGTTACGCTTGCAAACTTCCCTTGGTCTGTTAGACTCATGTTTTTTTCTCTCAAAGGCCTAGACTCAAAAGAAAGAAAGAAAGAAAGAAAGAAAGAAAGAAAGAAAATTCCCCCCAAGGACATGACCCTCTGTCAGTGAACCAGTAATATAAAAGGAAAGCCTGAGGCCATGTAAACAGTCACTGGGGAAGCTCAAGCAGGGAGCCATTAGGGAGAGGGATATTGAGGGTAATGTGAGAGCAGCATGTGAGAGAGCTGTAACTGAAGAGGAAAAAGATGATAACTGCATTGACTTCTTTGTCAGAGACATGAACTCTGGCAATCAAGCCCCTCTAGGATTGCATAGTAAAGCTTGTGAACTCACTTATCTTCAACCCACCGGTTTTGGCTCTGCATGAGAAACAAGCCTGAAAGCTGCCAATATTTTATAGCTTTGTATTTGGAGATTCAGTTGTTTTATTATCAAAGAGTGTAACTAATCCAAGGAGTAGGTGAGGGAGAGGGAACAAAGAGAGAATGTGAGTCCAGAACAATGACAGCACAGTTGAGTTTTATTTTGCTCCTAGGTGACTTCACTACCTATGTTGTAATCAAAGCTTGATGAGCTTTCCTGTATTATTTCCTTAAATTCTTTCAGAAGAGTGAGTGAGAGAAACAGAGGGGGTAAGGGAGTGGGGAGAGAAAGAAACTTGCACTACAAAGCTTGGATTCAGATAACACTTAGCAATTATATGAATCAGGGAGAGTTTTTTTGAAGTGGCTAATAATCATTTTCTCTGTTTTACATATGGGAACACTAGAATGCAGAGAAGATTCCACAGTGGACCAGATGTAGAGCTGGAAATAGAAATCCAATCTGATTCCTGGGTGGTCTTGGTGATTCTGGGGCCCTGACCAAAAGTCAAGGATGAACCCCCCCATCCCCAATCCAGCCTTGCTGCCACCTTGCCAGGTCCCCCCGGGCCTTGCTGGGACCCCTACTGCCTCCCCACAGGCCTCACTGGGGCCTCCTCCCCACGCGCCTCCCCAACCCTCTTACCCTCTCCCACCCCTGACATCACCTGGCTGGCTGGAGCTTCAAGGGCACTGTTCCTCCACGGTTTGGCACTCCTGCCCTGGCCCTCATGTGAGTGTGCATCAGGTGGGCAGCTGGGAGATTAAAAATAGACAGCCCCAGCTCTTGGAATCCAAGCCCCTCACTGCACCATCACCCCAGCGTGGGGCCCTGAGCAATTGCCCAGGCTTCCCCATAGCTAAGATCGCCTATCTTAGGGTTTATACTGCTGCACACCATTGGAGTATCTGAGTGTTTGCCATGTAAAATCAGTAGCAATATCAATACTTTTAGTGGAGTTCATGGAGTATGTGGAACATCTCTTTTTTTAGGGGTAAAAACTCTGCTAAAGATATTTGATTGACTGATTATTTGGTGGTTGATAGGCAGTGGGGGTAGAGTGTTTAGTGAAGAATGGATGGATGAACCTTGGGTAGTTGATTTGGTTTGTGTTTCAGGGTTCTTTTGTTTTGTTTTGTTTTAATTTTTGTGGGGGGAGGGTTTGGGTAGATGGGAGATATCAATGTTGTGGGAGTCCTATCTATTAGAAGATACTGCTTCTAAATTTGAACTTGACCAAAATCAGGGATTTTCAGTCAGCATTAAGATTTGAGGTCATGTCTAGAAAAAATACATTGGGAAGTAGGAATAACTGGAGTGGGATGAAATAAAGAGTGGCAGAGGGCCATTATTCAGGGTAAAAGCCTTCACTGGAATATGTACCACTTTTGCAGTTTTAGTTAAGTCAATGAGGGAACTGAGAAGAACAGCTCCAGATGGAAAACTAGAGTCAAAGTTCTTCATTACAAAGGAGCTGTCTGCATGGTTCCATGCACACTGTATGCTACCATAACTAATAGCACAGGAAATAGAGAAAGTGATTTAACAATGTCCCTTGTGGTCCTGCTGTACAGCTAGCTCAACCAGCTATGTTGCCAAAAAGGCATCCTCTGCAACTTCTGCAGATTTTCGTAGAATAGGAACCAGTGGATATTATTTACTTAAGAGAGTTCTGGGTGGCATAAGACTGCCACATTGGAGGTGGTTGAATCTCCATCTTTGGAGACATTTAAAGCCTGGTTAGACAAAATCCTGGCTGGGATGATTTAGTGGGAGTGGTCCTGCTTTTAGCAGGGGATTGGGCTAGATGACCTCATGAGGTCCCTTCCAAACCTAAGATTCAATGATTCTATAACCTGTCCATGTACTTTCACAGACCTTAAAATCACAGCATCCAAGTGTCTTCCACACCTAAATGATGACAATGCTTTCTGTTCCCCTCTCTTTTCCTTTCCTGCCATCTGCAGGTTTTACTCTTTGTTTGTTTTGTTTGTTTGTTTGTTTGTTTTCAATGAATTTGTGAGAATAAATCTGCTATTTTGGGAAAGCCTGGGCAAAGACACATATTTTGCATTTAGCCCTGAATGTAGTTTGGGATTTTGTTATTCTTATTCCTTCTGCCAATACATTCTATATATCTGGTCTGGATTATTATTGATCAACAAGAGCATTGTGGCTATTGGTTTATAGGGGTGAGATGTTCTTGGTAAACTGGGCTGAGCCTCACTCTGAATAATCTGGAGGTAGGAGTACAAAGGTCTAAGAGTTAAAATTTTCTGGGTTTTATGCCCAGGGTTTGTATTTTGAATTTGATAGAACCAGACACAATTGTATAAGTTTGTAGAGAAATAGTCTTAGACCTAGACTTCCCCTCTGCTCATATTCAGCATTCTTTTGAAAGGAATTTGTTTCTTTCATGATGTTGCAAGACTCATGACCAATACAACAGTGCCAAAGTCAAAAAAGGAGTAATTAAAAATTAAATATGTAAGCTTTTTACCTTTGAGCTTCTCAAGATTATAACTGGCTATTTAGTAAAGCATGGGCTCTAACCACTTTGCAAAAAGTGCAGCAGAGCACAGAAAATAAAAACCAGGTAGAACGGACCTAAGTCTGTGGAAAGGATGTGCCAAAGCAATGCTTCATGATTCTCTCTTCCTGGAATTGCTGCAGAAGCTCCATGTCTCCGTCTCTGCTAAATCAGCACATAATGGATATGGGACACTATTGAGGGTGGAAAGAGACTGTGATGCAAGCTTTTTTACCAGAGGTTTCTCACAGAATCCAGCATAAAATACACTGGGAAAAGCAGCAGGAGTTAATAGTGCATCATTTAATTATGACTAATGCTGTTCCCTCCCCACAAACATCACAAATGCAGGTGGGTTACCTAGTGCCATCATATCTCCTAGGAAACGAGACTCTCCCTAAAATGTACAGGTTTTGAAAGCTATAAGCCCCGCCTTGTTAAAACAAAGGCCTGTGAATGGAACATTTATGAGGAAATCCACGGCAGGAACATTGTAAGGCCATATCACAGGAAAACTGTAGATCAAGTCCATTTACCTTTATAAGAGTAGATAGGCCCAACTGAGCCAATTAAATTGGGCAGAGGTATACCTGTGGTTATAAAGACCTGTCATAGGGCAGGAAAGGGTGGTGTGATTGGAACAAAATTTGGTGGGGTCTTGGTGTAAGGGGGTAAGTGCCTAGGAAAGTTGTCCTGGATCTACTGTTACTGGAAGATAGCAGAGCTAATGGAGACTAGAGTTGGCTGAATAAGGAGTGGCTGAAAAGGATAAGGTGAGGAACTGTTTCTATTTGTTTTGATTATTTTTGAAAAATAAACCTATTTATTCTTCCTTATCCTATTCCTCATATACATTTTTCTACAGATAAAAACTGCATTTCTTCTGTTCACTCAGACACTGTGACAAGATATGAGAGAGATGAGGTGAGTGAGTTAATAGCTTTTATTACACCAACTTTTGATGGTGTAAGAGACAAGCTTTTGAGTAAACATAGAGCTCTTCTTCAAGTCTGGGAAAGGTACTTTGCCTGTCACAATTAAATAAATGATGGAATAGATTGTGGCCATGTACACACTACGGACTTGTCCCGCAATAAAAGTTATTGCGGGACAAGGAAAGCGCTATAAATATAGTGATTTCTCGTGTACACACTGCTGTTTCTTTCGCAAAGGAGCATTCACCGTGTGAATGCTCCTTTGTGAAAGAAGAGCAGTGCATGGTGGGCACCTGTCCCACCATGCACTGCCCACAGCCACCCCCTAGCCCAGCTGCAGGGCTTCCGGTGGCAGGGGGGGCTGCGTTGCCAGCCCCCGCTGTCATCCAAACCCCTGGACTGTGCTGGGGGGCCGGCTCCAATTCGAATCGGAGCCAGCCCCCCAGCTCAGTCCAGGGGTTTGGGTGGTGGCAGAAGCTCCGCCGGAGCTTCTGCTGCCACCCGATCCCCCAGCTGGTTCGGCTGTCAGCAGGAGCTGCGACGCTTAAGCGCCGCAGCTCCTGCTGACAACCGGAGCCCCGGAGCTGAGCTGGGGGGCCGGCTTGAAGCTGAGCCGGTCCCCCAGCTCAGTCCAGGGGTTCGGGTGGCGGCGGTGGCGGGTGGCGGCGGTGATCTCCGATGTCAATTTCACTGCTTAGCTAGAGCAGTGAAATTGACATATTTGACAGCTCCAATGTCCCAGAGTGACCCGGTTTGGCACTCTGGGACATTTCCGGAGGCTGTCTATTGCGCAAAAAGCGTCCACACAGGCTGTACCACGGAACAACTGTTCCATGGTAAGCCTTACCACCCTCATTTAGGTGGTTTACATGTTGCACAGCAAGAGGGCTGTTGCCGCACAACAAGAAGCTTTAGTGTGTGGATGCTTTCATTGTTATCGCGTGGTAAGGAGCCTTACCGCGCAATAACTTTGTAGTGTGTACAAGGCCTGTTTAGCATAAGTAATTATCACTTATTCTAAGAGACCATTCAAGGTGAAGTGTGCAGTTAACACCTCTGCAATCATGGGACAAAAAGGGGGGGGGGAATTACTGGGTTAGATTGTTGTACAATAAGCCAGAAATCCAGTGTCTTTATTAATACCATGATTTTTATTGTCTAGGCAAGCTATTGATTTAAGCTTCTACCCTCATCTTTAGAAGTCATTGTGCAACTTTTCTTTGAGAGGTCAGCTATGCAGCAATCATTTTGTTCAAAGTGTTCATAAAAGTTATATGCTGTTATTGTATTTTATCATTTTTCTGTGTGACTTCATTTAAGAACATTGTCATTGTCTGGTTTCACATCTGTAGTTGTTACATGGCATTTAGTGCACTGGATGAAGTGCATCACATTGTAATAGGCATGTGTAGGACCCTTTTTATTTCATTCACCTTCATGGATGCTTAAAATATGCACTGATTTTATCTTTTTAATGGAATTGTTCAGCCTTGTTCCCTTTGTATATAGATTCTTAAAACTATGTTCTTCTGTTGTGATGCCTTGCATAACTGCATTTTCTTAAATGAGGTTTGCCCGGTGCTGTAAAACTGTGAGATGCTGAGAAGTTTCAGCGAGGTGAAGAGCACCCAGTACTTTTATGGAAATGAGAGTGCTCATCATGTAGGACAATATTTTCTCAGTCCCTCATTCAGTAACTCACCACATGTGTAATTTGAAGCACATAAGCAGGCCTGTCAGAATTTAGGCCTATATCTATGTGCAACATTCTCAAAAGGACCTAAATGACTTAGAAGCTGAAAATTCATGTTCATACATGATTTAGGTGTTAGCAGTCTAAGTTGCATTGATTTTCGATGAAACATGGAGCTTTTCTACACAGTCCTGCAGTTTGAACTAGCATGCTGAGCTGTAACTGCCCCATTGTGGATGCATGCTAGTGCACACTGCAATTCTCAACTCTGTAGCCTGAAATACAAGAATGTGTAGATATAGCCTGAAGTCTGGTCTGCATTAGAAAATAAAGTCATTGTAACTATATTGGTCAGGGTATGAAAAATCCACACCCCAAAGCAGCCCAGTTAAACCAGCCTAAGACCTCATGTAGATAGCAGTGCGATGACAACAGAAGAAGAAGCTCTGCAGAAATAGGACCTGGCGGTTACAGTGGACAAGATGCTGGACAGGAGTCAACAGTGTGCACTTATTGTTAAGCAGGCTAATGACATATTAGGCTACATTAGTTGAGGCATTGCCAACAGATTGACTATCCCCCTCTATTTGGCACTAATGAGGACACGTGGAGTACTGTGTCCAATTTTGGGTCCCCCAATACAGAAATAATGTAGACAAATTGGCCTAATTGACCAAGGGGTGATTTGATAGCAGCTTTCAACTACCTGAATGAGTGGTTCTAAAAAGGATGGAGCTAAGTTGTTCTCAGTGATGGCAGAAGACAGAATGAAGAACAATGATCTCAGGTTGCAGAAGGGAGGTCTAAGTTGGACATTGAGAAAACCTTTTTCAATGTGAGGTGATAAAGCAGTGTAATGGGTATAGAGTTAGGTGGCTATTAGGGTGGATGAGGAGGGTCAAAGACTTACATTCTGGGTTTAGGTGCCTAATGTTGCATTTGGGTATCTAAATCTCTTTGTAGAGATAGCCCCAAAACACTTTGAAAGCTTTCCCTAGTTGTTCAACCCTTACCTCTAAGAAACCGTAGACAGTCAATAAGCTTTCCTTCTTTCTACACTGAAACAGCCAAGAATTGTACAGTAATAATAATTACAATAACTAAGAAATGAACATAGTTCCAGATGTAACAATTAATTCAAAATATATCCTTCCTGTGAATGTAAGGACAAGCATAAATCATATTGATTTTGTTTTATGTCACTGGAATAAATAAGTCAATTTCATCTGTCTTCCACGTTTGTTTTTGGTTTTGCTGAAATAGAAATTGTTGCATTGTTTGAAGAGTTTATTGCCCTCAATAAGTTTTATTAAGGTTGTCTGTTCTGCATGCACAATAGAGACTATGTAACATAAACCTAATTATGATCACAGTGAGGACACTGGAATTAAATATGTGTATGTGTGTGTGTGTGTGAGAGAGAGAGAGAGAGAGAGAAAAAACATATATAGCATTTCCTAGTGGATCATTGATCATCAGAAGACAGTCTGGGATTTTTATTTAGTTAGTTAGTTTTGAAGAATATTACATACAAATACTTTTCAAGTTCCTGTTTTATTCAGGCTTTGTGTTTACCTTTGATCCAATAGAGCACAGGATGTTCTTGAGACTTTTTTTCCTACATTTTAAGATCATTAAAGGGAAAATAAGGGGGTAGGGAATGAGACTAAGTAAATGCATGGATTTTATAACATATTTAAGTGCATAAAGTCCAAGCTTGTATAAAAATGCTTCCTCCTCTTCCCCACCCCCGGCCCGCAAAAAAACCCAAAAAAACCCACACACACCATAGGGCGAGCATTAAAAATGAAAGATGTGCTATGCTGAACAAAAGTTGATTGGAGTTGAGGCGAAACAGGAGTACTTGTTAAGCTGCTAGGATCACAAGTGCTGAAGTGACTGGAACTGTCACTAGCTATTGGAAGTTCTGGATTGTAAATATCTGACTCAAAGCTAAATCTATATTCCATCACATCCGCACTAACCCTCAGACAATCCAGAAGTAATTTAATGACCTTTTATGAGAGGTAATATGGTATTGTGCTTAAGGTAGTGTGACATTCTGCAACCCCTTTCCCCCATAATGTGATCTGTGTATCTCTCCTGTTCATCCTTACATTGTAACTGTGTATGATCTAATGCAAGGTGTGTCATGTAAGGTGTTTTTGGAATGCACATGGCATGCTTTACGTTACTGTTATTGTAGCATGTTTTCTGCACCATCTTATGTGTACAGATATGAAACATGTCTCCAAATGTATTTCACACAGCTAAAGTGGGAGCAGACACTCAGGCTATGTCTACACTAGAAAAAGTTAGGTCGACTTTCTTAAGGCGACTTAATAAGGTCGACTTTAAGTCGACCTAAAGTTGACCTTATTAAGTCAACTTAGCAAAGTGGTTACCCTGAACTGGAACTTAGTAAGTCAACGTAACTGCCCTTACTAAAATTGACTTATGGGTTAATCCATGTCTACACTGTGCTTAAGTCAACCTTATGAGTCAATGTAAGGGTTAGGTTGACTTAACCAGCGGTTCCTCCTAAGTCAACTTAAACTTTCATTAAGTCGACTTAAGGAATTTCTTAAGTCGACTTAATGAAAGCCTGGTGTATTCAGGGACTAAGTTAGGTCGACTGAAGCTTCCTTAAATTGACCTAACTTGCAAGTGTAGACATACCCTAAGAGCTTGTTTCACATACTCAGCAAAGGTATACATACAAGGACAATGGGCTAACTAAGCATTTCTAACATCTTGGCTCAAGAAGGGCAGATCACTTGCCTCCCTTTTAGGCCAGGGTCAATCACCTGACCCCAGGAGTGGGTGAGGAAGATTGGGTAAAAAGAAAAGACTCCTTTCTCTGGGGCTTTTGTCATGGTTGCCATAAAGGTCTGATACCTATCTACATGGTAAGGAGAATTTAGTTGCAAAATCATCAGTAGCCTATGTGGGTAAGCTAGTAATGGACTGTAATGGTGATCTTAATTTAGAATGTGAGTTATCTTATATTTGATTGTGATTATCTCCTTGACTGATAAAGTATCTGATTTTAGATTGATTTGTTATATACTCATTTTGAATCATGTTTTAATCAATAAACTTCTGTTTTTTTTTTTAAATCTAAAGCAGTGAAATGTCGGATGGATAAGTGTGGACATCTGATTTAATGCAAAAGCTAATGCATATCAATTTCTTTGTCAAATTGACGGACTGGTGTAAATGAGCTTGCAATGCCCAGTGGGCGTGCACTAAAACTTGCAAGACAGAAGTTCCGAGAGTTGCATCTGGGGGTACTCACTGGGGGTGCGTCTACACTTGTAAATTAAGTTGACTTAAGCAGACTTAAGTCGACTTAATTTACTCTGTGTCTACACTTAAGTTTCCTTAATTTGACTTAAGCAATTCCTTAAGTTTAATTAAAGAAAAGTTAGTTAGAATTAATAAAACCTCATTTTACTTCGAACTAACCCTTAATTTGAACTAGTTAGTTCGAATTAAGTCGATGTGGCCATATTAGTTCGAACTAACTGCTTAATTCGAACTAACCGGCACATTGAACTTAATGCAAATAACTAATTCGAACTAAACAAGTGCCATGCATGGCACTTGCCTAGTTTGAACTAGCATTCTAGTGGGGCCATGCTAGTTCGAATTAAGTTAATTCAAACTAACTAAAATTAGTTAGAATTAGTTAGTTCGAATTAACTAATTTGAAGTAACTTTGGTAAGTGTAGACATAACCTGGGGGACCATCCCATGAGTGGCTAGGAGAGTGCACTTCCCTTGCCTGAGAGATCAATTACACGCTGGTGGCTGGGCATGAGCTGACCCAGGAGTGGGGGCTTTACACAACAAAGTGAGGGAAGTCAGGGCCCCGGAATGGAGAATTGGAGGGCACTGAAACACACCAGTCCAGACTGCAGGAGGGGAACGTCACAGGTAGTGGCCTGTAGCTCAGGACATTTGGGTTAAATTCCTGATTCTGACACAAACTACTGTGTAATTTGAGCAACACGTGATTTCTCTGTGCCTCATATGTATCTGTACATTTGGAATAATATTTCAATTTTCTGTCTTGTCTGTTGAGACCTGAATTGTGAAAGGACTTATAAATTCACAGAGTTTAAGGCCAGAAGGGACCATTCGATCAGCTAGTTTGACTTCAAGTATATGAATGTGCTTAATATTTTGAACTACGGGAAGTCCATTGGGGTACAGTTTTTAAAAACACCTATGTCCCATTTTCAAAAGTGACTTAGGCATTGAGGAGCTCAACTACCCTTGACTTCTAATGAGATTTAGGTTCTTAAGGACTGGATTTTTTAATTAATTGAAGCACTTAAAGATACAGATAGGCTCCTGGTGGAATTTATATGAACAGATAAAATGTTCGGTGCCAAACTCTTATTGACGTTCTCAAAAAGGAACTTAGATTCCTAAATCTCTTAGGCATTTTGAGAATTATACCCAATAGAACCACTCAGTATGTAGAGTTAAACATTTTTAGCATGACTGAAGACTTAAACGGTAAGCTTTTGGGGACAGGAACTTTTTCTCACTATGAATACAGGGCTAGATTCACAAAGGAATTTAGATGTTAGGATGTTAATCATCTAGGTACCCAAAAAGTTCATTGTAAATCACAAAACCTGAATTACTTTTACAGCACCTCTGTACAACAAATGGAGGGAGATAGATGCCTAAGAATGGAATTCACAAAAGCCAGCACACCAAGTTTAGGCTGCTCCCCACCTAAACTAGCCAAAGGGGGGTATAACAGAGATGGGTATGTCCTAAGCTCTGCCCCTCTCAGGGAGGTCATCAAGTAATTCAGTTGCGAGGGTGGATTCTTTGTCTGGTAGGGATTCTTAGTTGTGAAACTCTTGGAGTTAGCGCCTAAGGTAACATCCATAACAAGGACATCCCTCAAAACTGTTTTGCCCAGTGGTTTGGAACTTCATCTGGGATGTTGCAGACCTCCACTTAAGCTCCCCCTTCCAGCTAAGGAGGAGAAGGCATTTTAACTGGGATCAAGCACCTTGCCAGAGAATGCCTCAGCTATTGAGCTAGGGGATATTTGTTGGGGGAGGGTTCCCCTCAGTCTTTCCTGTTGAAACTGATCCACTTTGGGTAAAAACTTAAGAAGTCATTAGGGCAAAGAGAGAGAAATCATAAATATCACCATGCCTTTAGTCTGAGGGTTAGAGCTAGCATAAGGGAAACCCAGAATCCAGTCCCCCTGCTCCAGTGGCCTATTTATCCACAGTGGAACAGTTCAATGGGAAAGAATATCCACAGTGGAACAGTTCAATGGGAAAGAATATCCACAGTGGAACAGTTCAATGAGAAAGAATAAGGGGGCCCCACATCAGAATATCCTATGCTCAGTGATTAAGGCACTTGCTGGAGATATGACAGATACTTTTGTGAGTCTTCTCTCCTTCTTGGGGAGAAAGGGGACTTGAACAACGAGAGGGCCTCTCACTTCCTGGTGAGTACCTAAATCACAGAGCTAAAAGTTATAAGGGAGGTCATCCACCATTAATCCCAACTGTTTTCTGTGGAGATAGGCATTGTTTTACTTAACTCAGGCTCAGATTGGTTCCTGAAGATATCTCTTTCCTTTTCCCCCCGCCACATCTAGTTTATTCATGGTCGGAGGATTTAGGTGTCTAAGTGAAGCAGCAGCGTGAAGGCCCAGAGAGGAACATAGGTGCCTCAGAACCTTTTATTGTAGAAATTAAGATACAGTGATCTTTTTTTTTAAAGCAAAAATTATTTTTTGCCCAGATTTTTTTCCTGTATGGTGAAAACTGAGAGCATTGCAATTGAAAAGAGAGAATGTCAAAGGATCATTTCACTTTGCAGCATTCACTATCAATCCCATCCATGTGATAAGTATCACTTACATACTCTGGAGAGACAAAAGAGTCTTGTGGCACTTTTAAAGACTAACAGATTTATTAATCGCATG
>ML685807.1:4620422-4645472 GCA_007922175.1 Pelusios castaneus | reverse complement strand
CTTCAAAGCGTCTGACGAAGTGGGATTTTCTCCCACGAAAGCTCATGTGATTAATAAATCTGTTAGTCTTTAAAAGTGCCACAAGACTCTTTTGTCTTTCTACAATAGACTAACACGGCTACCCCTTTGGAATTTGACTATACTCTGGAGAGACCTTGGAAGGAAAAGGAACTCCTGCAGGCATTGGTGGGGGATGAAGGGGGGCAGGAAGGGAGGCATCAGTGGGATGGAAAATCAAAAGTAGTCCAAACAATCAGTTAGCAAAGTTGAATATTGTGTATTTGTTTCTGTTCTTCTTATCTGGTGTTTGATTTTTCACACTTGGATGTTCTGCTAATAAATTAAAATAATATTTTGTGAATGTTTCTGGGTGGGAAAAGCATGACTTGATGGAACTGTTTTTAAAATTCATGTTTGCAGGTGGCAGAGAAGTATTATTAACAAAATTAGGCATCTGCTGATGCAGAAAAAGAAGCAGTCTAGATCAAACTGTGTTGTGCAGAAATGGAAGTAATACTCATAAATACTTATACTGAGTCCAAACCAACCTATTCATGGTTCGCCATGGTTTAGGGCTTTTATCAATCATATTTATTATCCTCTCTTTCCTCTTTTAAAATCAGAAACAATTTCTGTGCGTTAGTAGATCCATAGTACATGATATTGATGAAATTGCAAATTTTCTTAGTAGACAGAATTTAGAAGAGTAGAAGGGATCCAAATTTCTCTGTCTTCACACATCATCTGTCAGTTGTATATTACCATAGGCAATGGGTAAGCATTTGACCTGTTACTAATTTTAGCTTGTTTTTATTTATTTTGGCTTGTTTCCTTGAGTCATTAATGAGATATTTCTTCTGGATGAAAAATATATGTTCCTCCACTCTCATGAAAATATGATTTATTATGTCTGGGTACTCCCAACACTAGCACCCAAGTTTAACAGCTACTAATATGCTTTAGCTGGTTTTCTTAACATTTACATATAGTGTAATATGAAGGGCAGTAACTTGATATGTATAGAGGTAACCCGATAGTTCAATTATACTCAAGGTTAGGGGAAATGTATTTATAAAAACCTGTTGTACTTGTTTTCACATACTCAAAATAGCCTACAAATTTCATCTTCTGCAGCCAATTTGCCATCACTGATCTTTTCTCCAAAAGAAAATTTGAGCAACATATATTTTGAATTCTGTTAAGGATTTTAAAAAGGCAATAGATTTTAAGTTAATGTTGGAAAAGAAAATGTAGAGATTTGCAGGCAAATTAACTAAAGAACTACTGGAGGCTTCTTTGAAGATTTAGCTTGATATCTTATTTAAAATACCACATTCTCCATCCTGTTTTAATAATTTTATGTTGGTAGTCAACGGAATGCAAGTATAGGCCTTGTGCCAGTTGGAGTCAGCAGCAACAAGGGTCACCTTCAATGTATTTAGGGGTTCTTTCAATAATAAAACACAAAAACAGCTTGGTATGTCCACACTGGAGTCTTAGGTTGACTTAAAGATGGTTAAATTAAGCTACAGACCACTGCATCCACACTGAGTGCTTATTAAGTTGACTTAAGTGTTTCTTTAAGTCGACTTAATAACATCACCTCAAAAGGTCGACTTAAGGCTTAAGTTGATTTTATTAAGTCAACTTAAGCCAGTGTACATTAGGTCGACCTAATTGGTCTCCAGGCCCCGGTGCAATGTGGGACAGCTACCCACAATGCATCACTCCTCCGACCTAGCACCTGCCAGGGTGGACACTGGCAGTCAACTGGAGCTTTCAGTGTGACTCTCTAAGTCAACTTAACAAGGTCAACTTTAAGTCGAATTAAAATCAACCTTGTTAAATTGATTTAACAGAGCATCCAGTGTAGATGTACCCCTTGACAACGCCACACCCAGTAACCTGGGACAATTATACACCACCCCTAGAGTCCTCTAGAGGCGATACTTTCTCTCTTGCAATAACAAAGACTGTGGAGAAAAGACACTTAATAAAAAAGGGGAAGAAACCTTGCATTAACTTAGGAAAACGCTGCAGGAAAGATTCATATAAAACCACTCCAAACCACATGGGGCAGTTTCCTTTTGCTTCAGATTCCTAAATTCAGAAACAAGAAGTTCCTTTAATATGCCTCTCCCTTCACAGTTCCTCACTCATAGGTGTTCTACTTAGTCAGGGAAGCCCTAGAGTCTAGGGGTGCAGTGCAGAATTTACCTCACACCCTGGTTGTGGATGAAGGGGGAAAGAAGGCACCTTGCTCACTCTATTGTCTAGCCTCTATGTTCCAGTTGCCTTGCCAGCTACCCTGCTGGCCACTTGTTGCTTGCAGGCCACCCTACCAGCTGCGCTGTTCCACAGTATGATCTGGTATCACCTGCTTCTCCACTATGACCTTTGGGGTTGGTCTCGTGAGATTCTACTCAGTTCTCTGATTTTCAGCAATTTCAGCTTACTCTGGGCAGGAGTGCTGTCTCACAGTAGGTGATTTCAGCTCTAGTGAGCATGTAACAAAACTAAAGACACCTAATGGAATCTTAACCAGCTCTATCTTTGAGCAGTGGGAGGGGCAGATTAAACAGTACCTCGGGCTCTAAGGCACAACCCCCACTTCCAGGCAGGAATATTTGCCCCCACTCCACTATCAACCTTTACAGGGTTCTGGCATCTGAGCCCATTGCTTAGCCAGTTTGGTTCAAGTGATAGTGACCTCTGACCTCTCAATCAGAAAGGCTAAGCACAGTTCTGCTGCCCTTTGCTCATACAATAAGGGAACAACATTTCTTTAGCCCTGCATTTAACACTAAAGTGATTTGTAACCAACACC
Organism: Pelusios castaneus; assembly: GCA_007922175.1. Classification (NCBI taxonomy): domain Eukaryota; kingdom Metazoa; phylum Chordata; order Testudines; family Pelomedusidae; genus Pelusios; species Pelusios castaneus. The sequence continues at coordinate 4,642,645 of ML685807.1, read as the reverse complement.
TGCCAAAGGGATCATTTGGGCAAAGCAGCTCCATCATGCCCAACATTTAAGCACATTGGCTGTGCTCATGCAAATACCAGCTTGGCAGGGGAGACTCCATTCCAACCCTGCTTGCAGAAGGTTTGGGTGCACTGGAAGCAGCTATTACTGCTTTGCAACATTTACTCCAAAAGAACCACACTGGCATAAAACCATTGTAACAGAATGTGAAATCAAGCCCATTATTACACTGAGATTTTTATTGCTATGCAAGGAAATTATTTCCACAAATTATGCTCCAAAATAAACAAAGAAACAACAGTTTTTACCCTGGACCTTGAAACTATGTAGTAGTTACTGCCTGATTTATTTATTTCTTTTCCTTTGTATATTCTTTAGAACACTCAGTATCAGATGAAGTAGAATATGTTGAAAAAATAAGGTGCCAACATAAATTCTGGTACTCTGGGAAGAAAAGGGATCACTTTTTTCCCCAGACATTCTTGATCTCCGCATCTGGCGTGATAAGAAAATTTTAAGGATCTTTCATCCACATTAGCTTCCTTTCATGAGAATCTGTTATAATTGCAGTCCATGGTGCACATCTTTTACGAAGTGAATTTTACCACCAGGGACAGGATTTTTTGCTCCTGTGCCAGCCAGAATAGGTAATCAGGAATAGAAAGGAGCGTAGGCTAAACCAGCCCAAAGGATGGAATAGCCGACATGATCTTTCTACCTTCCAGAAAATACTAGGAGGTATTTGCCTCCCTTAGAGAAAATTCATCTTGTCTCTCTTCTGGAGCAATGCATTTCTGCTCCACAACCTTACGAACACAGAGCTGTGTAAACTGCAAAACCTGGGCTTTAATTTAGAAATCAAGAAATGAATTTGATTTGACTCCCTTAATACTTGATGTAGAAAAGGTTTTTGATAGTGTTGAATTGCCTTGAAGGATTCTTAGGGAAAACTTGTTTTAGAAGTAATGATTGCTAATGTTATCAATCATCAACACTCTCCAGTCTCCTTTATCTTTATTTGAGGATCTAATTCATGTAAGCATCCTGCTTAATGGTGAAGTGTTCCAATCTCCTGTATAGAAATAAGCCATCCAGGATAATGGAAACTGTTAATTTAAACTTGCTAAACTCTCTCTCTCTCTCTCTCTCTCTCTCTCTCTCTCTCTCTCTTTTCTCTTTCAGTGCCAGAGTGTGTGTGAGGAAGGAAAGGTGAGTGTGAGATTTGAGCCATTGGAAACGGCCAATAATTCCAATTCCTTGGGAGATATTTTGTGATATTTTCCAAGCCTTGGGAGGTATTTTGGGAGAAATACTTCCTCATTGGGTCCCTTCTCACCTGGCCATTCATGCTTCCATTATCTCTTGCCTACTGACAGGTTGAAGATGGGGTTGGGATGAAAAGGAGTCGGGAGGAAAGAAGTTAACTATCTTCATAGACTTTCAGAGAAGAGAGAGCTATTGCAGGAGCCAACCTGAGAAGTAGATGTGGGGATGCAATTCACCTGAAGTGCAATAAAGGCTTAAGCTGGGTGAACAGAGTCAGAGGAGGAATTTAGCAAAGCAATAGTCTGGGCAGACCACATAATTCATTTCTTCAGCCATTTAAGGAAACGAAGGCAGGAGGCCAATTTTAGTTTTCAGCTTCGGGATGGATGAACTGATCACTCAATGCACCCAACATTTTTAAGTGCAGTTCAGCGGCTTGCCTGACAAGCAGAAAGTAATTACATTTCATGTCTGGACTGTTTTTGTTATTGTCCTGGGCTGCTAGTAAATAGTGAATTTCTAGCCTGTGCTTGACTCAAGAATGACCTCAAGTTAATAGATGTTCACTTTCTGGCTACAGAGTTGATGCCCTTTGTGGCAAATAAGTGAGTTATTTCAGAAAAGGCATACATGTGGAATGTATGTAATGTGTTTGGTGTAGGCTGGCAATTTCATCTGCTTGCAGTGACCCCTTAAATCATAAGCTTATAGAGGACTAGGCTCAATCAAAAATCTTCTAGAGTCCAGGGCTCTTTGAATTATTATCCAGATCCTCACACACAGAAGCTCATGTTCACAGAAGATGTGATCCTCCGTTTTGCTTCACAGGTCTTACTTGTTTTAAGTCAACAGAACTACGCCAACACAAAACCAATGTAACAGAGTGGAGTATCCAGTCTCTTCAGGGATGAGATAAGAGAGAGGAAATGAGTGAGAAACTGATTTTCAAGATCATGTCAGCATGTAAGTATGCCATATGTGATCTCCTTTAAAGGAGTTATTTGTAAAAGTCAATAATAGTTCTTCAGAATTTAATCCACCAATGGGAGTTTACTCTGATCATGTAATGATTCCAAATCTGTCATTGGCTTAGTGTATTATCTGTTGCTTGATATCCTGACAGGGGACTAATGCAGGTGGCACTTCTCTGGAATAGATCTCACCTGTTTCTTTTGGTTGAAGACAGACTCTTTATCCTGGCTTGGGTATGAAGTTTAGTCTCTTATTTTTAAAAGAGACTTTATTTTTCTAGCTTGCATCCAAACTTATAATCATTATTACTTCAAAAAGGGCAGGAACTGAACAGGCCAAATATAATAGATGGCCTAGAGAGAAGGAATAGGAGTAAAGAAAAAAATGTTCAGACAAGACTCTGGTAAAAATGCCAGCAAGAAGAGGAGTATCTGGGCACCAAAAATTTGTCACTTTGATAATAAAACTTCCAGAGGAAGTCAACTGTCAACACAAAAAAATAAGGAGGTGAGCAAGTGAAGCTCATATGCTTGGAAAAGCAATAATAAAATACAACCCACACCTAGCCCAAGAGATGCATTTTGTTTTGTTCAGTTATATCTTTTTCAAGATGGAGGTGGTATGAAGAGGAGTCAGGAGGAAAGAAGTTAACTATCTTCATAGACTTTCAGAAGAGAGAGAGCTATTGCAGGGCCAACCTTTACCCTGAGAAGTAGATGTGGGGATGCAATTCATCTGAAGTGCAATATAGGCTTAAGCTGGGTGAGCAGAGTCAGAGGAGGAATTTAGCAAAGCAACAGTCTGGAACTGATAATATCCAGTTTTATACTGTTCAAACAGTAAAGAAACTTAGACTAAGTGATATAAGTTAGCTGGGCAAAAGTACTTGAAAAAATGAGCTAAACATAATGTGTAATCCCAATATAGTATAAACAGGAATGTAATTGGATTTTGTTTATCCAATATATAATATGCCAATAAGTGGACATCGCAACATTCTATAGCAGTTGATATTAGGTAAATTAATCATTCAGCAGTAAAATTGCCTTTTTGTTTATTTATTTATTTTTAAAGAGAAGAGCTAACACAGGACTTAATTGATAGGAAGTGTTTAATTCATTTTCATAAAAATCAATAGATTTCCTCAAGGGGATAAAGGTGAATTAATTAATTTATCCAGATCTTTAAAGCTGATGCACAGCAAACATGGGATGTCTAACGAAGGTTAAAGAGTGCTTGTCAAGAGGCCTGCAGTTAGTGACATCATCTTGATTTATTTGATTTTTTTAAGTGCCATTAAGATAATTTAATACCAAGTATCACTCTGTCACTTCAGAGCAGGAGGATCTTGATGCTATCATCTTATACATTAATTCATTGAGGGCAGACTTGCACTTTCACTTGATCCCTGCTATTCAATAACATTTACGGCTCATAAACCAGCAAAATAATTTTAAAAAAAAGAATGAGCTCAAATGCTGCTGAGTGCAAATAGTAGCCATTTTGATCTTGAAGATACTGAACAGAGAAAGAAAAGAAAGGGAGGATATTGAGTCAATAAGACTATGCCCCAAAGTGACTAGATACTCTACAGTCCTGTAATTAGATATTTCTCCATCCTAAAGAGTTTACAATCTAAGTAGAAGCAAACACATGAGGGATAGGAGAAGGTCTATAAACATACAAGCAAGTGATGGTGTTGATATTTCACCTGGGTCCACTATTCTGGTAGGGTTTTCCCATTCTAGGCCTTGCTGGTTCCATCCCATGTTTACTCTCCACCCCTTGCCCATTCACTGGCTGAATTCCAAATCATAAAACAGGGAAAATAAGGATAATGCTTTAAACTAGTATATAGCATTTATATTTGCAAAGCCCCTTAATCTGCAAACTCATAGAAATGTATGGGTAGAAGGGAGACCAGTCTTCAAGTCCATGTCCCCCCACTGTGTCAGGACCACATAAACCTAGGCTACTGTTGTCAGATCCAACCAGGTTTTAAACTCCAGGTATAAGTTTTCCCATAATCTCCTTTGGAAGCCTATTCTAGAACATAACTACTCTTATATCCCAGAGTTCAACTCCTATTTATGTGAGTAAATACACACACATGTAGCCATGAGATTACTCATGAGTGACTTTTTAGGATCAGAGTAGACAGGAATCTTTTATATTGAACAACATTTAATGACTGAAATAGGTTTATTGAGGGTTAAGAACTTTTCCATATCCCAATTGCTATAGTTGCCATAAATATGTTAGGAAATTATGAATTCTATAGGAGACGAGCTGAAGGACTGTGAACACAGGGGAGGTAATTCATTACACAACTTCTCTATTAAGATTGAGCCCATAATAAAACTTTGAACAATCAACGGGTTTTTAAAAATTTGAACTTTGAACAATCAACTTTGAACAATCGACGGGTTTTTAAAAATTAGTTGAATTTTAACACTGTGAGAGAGGAAGCTAAATTTGTTAAATGTATTCATTGGTAATGGCTCATTTCAACTCTAGCGGTGAATATTGAAATTCAGCATCACTTACTGTAGATGCACATGTACTCTGCAACTAACTCTATGCCTCTCAGAACTGGGCAGAGTGGGCAGATCCCTGGGTATGTCAACACATAAGAAACTAAGTTGACTCTTAAGTTGATCTAACAAAGTTGACTTAAGTGGACCTAAAGTCGACTTTGTTAAGTCGACTTACAGAGTCTAGTGTAGACTCTGAAGTCTACAGAGAGCTGCGGCTCCCAGACTCCGGCTCCCTGCGGGCTCCCTTCTCCCAAGGAGCTCAGGCTCCCCACAAACCACAGTTCCCTTTTTCCTGGAAGCCGTGGCTTCCCTGTCCAGGGGATCTGTGGCTCCCTTGTCCCCAGCCTAAGGTTGACTTAGGGAACTAAGTCGACCTAAGGTGTCCACACCAGTTTTAAGTCAACTTAACAAATCGACTTAGCCGTTAAGTCAACCTAAACAGCAATAATTATTAAGTTGACTTAAGGACGCCTTTAAGTCATCTTAATGAAAGCCTGGTGGGAACGCAGGGTTCTTTAGGTTGACTTAAGCAACCTTAAGTGGACCTAACTTTCAATATAGATATAACCCCTGACTACAAGCACATATAACATTTATCAAAAAAAAAAAAAAGTGGTCAGGTTCGGATCATGAAAACTCATGATTATGGAAAACATTCTTTAAAAGGGCAGGAATTAAACCCCTGATGATCATGAAAAGCACCTACAGGTTTGAGGTATAAAAAGATGACATTTCTCACACAGGACTAATGCAATTATACTGTTATAGATTTTGTGTGGTTTAGTGGACAGAATCAGAACAGACTTCTATTCTTGTCTTTACCACTGTGAACTTGGACAGTGGGTGCATTTAATATATGCACTGCCATTGCGTACAATGGGAGGAAAATCTCCCTTTCCTAGGTGTTGTATGGTGTAATAATAGCCAACAGTAATTATGAAGAAATTGCACCTTCTTACACAAAGGTATAGTAAAAGTCTTGGTTTCAGTCTCAGCATTTTGCCTTCAGTTCCATGTAGGTGCAATAAAGATACGCCTGGTAATGGTACTATTTTAGGAGGTAGCTAGAAATCACATCATAAAACCATTCAACTGACTCAGTCTCACTGTCAAAATAAGGATCTGACAGTTCTGTCTCTTAAGCCAGGGGTCAGGGACCAGTTGGTCCCCGTGCCAGCCTTGCCCACTGTACACTCAGCAGGTGCTGGGGATGGGGACAGCAGGTGCCAGGGGCAGGGACAGGGACTCGTTCTCCCTGCTGGCCCTGCCCCCGCGTGCGGGCTCTTCCATGTTGTCTCCACCCCCCACACCGCTGGGGATAGGGGCCAACAGGGGAGGGAGCCGCGCACATGGGCTCTCTCTGCAGATCTCCTCCCTTTCCACTTCTGGTGGGGATTGGAGCAAGCAAGGGATGAGAGCCATGCTGAATGAGGCTCTACCGCTGGGGGCAGGGCCAGCATGAGGGAAGGAGCCAAAGCACAGCAGGTCTGGGAGCCTTGCCTGACGCTGGAAATAGGTGAGCGTTCCAGCTTGCATACGTGCCAGGGGTTGCTGACCCCTGCCTTAAGAATACAGAATCTGATTCAGCCAAGTATTTAACCTAGAGCTTAATTTTAAGCCCATGAATATTTCTACTGAGATTTAATGAGACTACTCACATACTTAAACATGTTTCTGATGCCATATCTACTCTTTAATTGGGAGCTGTGATTGCAGCACATGTAGGCACATATGAGCAAGTTTTGCTAAAACTAGCTTGCAAAAATTGCAGACCTACAGCAGCACAGGTTAAATGCCCAAGTACAGGGTCCCAGATGGACTTGCATACTTACTCAAATAGCTAGCTCATGCTTCTGTGGTTTCATTGCTTCTTCTGGTCAACTATCTCAGTCAAAGCTTAGCTCGAGTATGCCTACATGTGCAGTCACTGCACGCACTAACTGCCATTTAGACATACCGGAGCTGACTTATTGAATCTTCACTGCAATACACTTTTGGGTTTTATAATTACGTGTCTTGCTTTGGGTATTTCAGCAATAAGCCTAACAAAATTTGTTAGTCTTTAAGGTACCACAGAACTCTCGTTGTTTTAGCAATAAGTCTGTTAACAATACTCTTTGATACTCTATTTTCATATATGAACACAGACTAAATGATATTAGTCCCTTCTGATCTTAGTCTGAATCTATGTATGGTGCTTATATATACAACACAGCTCAAAAGTTTGTCAGACACATGGATACACGAATTCCAAAGAAACAGATTCCAATTTACATTTCAGAAAATAGCCATATATGAGGCTATTGTTACTAATAATGACTATGTCTACACTTACCAAAGTTAGTTTGAATTAGTTAATTCAAACTAACTAATTTGAACTAATTTTAGTTAGTTCAAATTAACTTAATTCAAACTAGCATGGCCCCACTAGAATACTAGTTCAAACTAAGCAAGTGCCATGCATGGCACTTGCTTAGTTTGAATTTGTCAGTTGCATTAAGGTCAATGTGCCGGTTAGTTTGAACTAAGCAGTTAGTTCAAACTAATATGGCCACACTGACTTAATTCGAACTAACTAGTTCAAATTAAGGGTTAGTTTGAAGTAAAATGACGTTTTACTAATTCGAACTAACTTTTCCTTAATTCGACTTAAGGAACTGCTTAAGTTGAATTAAGGAAACTCAAGTGTAGACACAGAGTAAATTAAGTCGACTTAATTTACAAGTGTAGACGTGCCCAATAAGACTATTGTTATTCTAAACCATCATTTAGTGTTTTCTCCTGTACCTCTACTGGATTTAATTACAATTTCAAAAACTCATTATATAGCAACATAATTTAATAGCCTTTAAGATTAAGATGGTTTCCCAAAGCAACCTTGTTTCAGAGCAAAGGTGTTTGTACTGTCCTAAGACTAGAGTTTTCTATTTCATTCCAGAGTTAGTGATCTTTATGTACATACTTTAATTATAAACATAACCCAACTGTTGTTTTGGCAACAAATTTATTTTTTCCATACTATACCAACAAGAGAAATAAATCACCATTGTAACACAAGATTGTAGTTTGATCTAAACAGCTTTTCTTGTCTTAATAGTTACTTGCCCATATGAAGTTGGTTAATGCAATATAGAACCTGTGTGCAATTAAATTCTCACTGCATTTAAATACTTTATTATATAACCATCGTACCCTGTGGTAAGGGAAATATCATGAAGACAAAATATTGTCAAATACAATTTAAAGAGCCTGCTAACCTCAAGTTTCATTTTGATTTTATACTTTGTCTAATAATGATGAAAATATGTCAATTAAAATTTTCTCACATTTTCTTTTAGTTAGAAGTTAAAGAACCCATACTTCGGATTTAAACAAAGTTTTGAAATCTCTAGAGAGAATTCAGTCTCTGTATTCATTTCTGCAGCACTGTAATATAACAAGGATGAGCGACATTAATCAATGGGGAAGAAAAGAGTTAATAGCATATCTAGGGATTCTGAATGTATCAAATAGCAAAAAGGCCAACTATCTGTATGGATAGGGGATCTAGTTAGAGCTTATGTAGTCTGCACTATGTACAAAAGAAATTCACCAGACTGTCTTACTATATTTCACCAGTTACAAACATTTAAGGACCAAGTTTCAAAAGGCCCAGCAAGTCTGAAGCATGGAGTTATGATGACTACAAGATCTAATGTCCGGTTAGATGACTTCTGTCTTCTTCCATAATTAAATACCCCCGTACACTCGTTGGAATGGTGTAATTTTTTTAAAATAATAAAACATAACAAACCTTTAGAAAATCAAACACTTGATTCATAACCATAAAAAGAATACCTTTAAAAAGCCATTAACCTCTATAATTAAAGAACATGTTCACTTAAGAGTATGCTTAGGTCACAAAGCTAAGTAGAATATGTTAATAGGAAGTTATTGATTTGTTTTGATCTATGCTCTTTTTGTTGCCTGCATAGTAAAAAGAAGTTTCTTATCTACAGCATATTTTGCTGAGCAATTGACTCATAAAATTGACCCAATATGGTTAGTTAAATGCTACCATATCTCTTTTTTTAAGGAACATTTCAATTTGCTATAATCCTTTGATAAACCATTATTTTTGTCTTACATTTAAGTTCAATGTCTTTAAAGAAATAAGTATGACACTGTACAATTGTTAGTAATTTGGCTATTCATCTTATACATCATGGACAAATAAATCCCACAACAACAAAAAATCCTAAAACCATAAAATTTGTGTGTGCAAAGACTAAAGCTATAGTATAATAAACTTGTTGGACCATTTCTCTGCAGTGACCTTTCATCTGCTTCATACTTTTTTTTCACCTCAGACCCAGGAAGTTTTGCTATCACAATTGTCTTTCCTGTGGCTTTTAAATCAATATTGCTCTAACAGCTTTGCAGGAATCCACACTGACAACATTACAATCACCACCTTTCCTTTTTAATTTCCTTGAGCAAGTGGAACTTCAGCAATTTAAAACTGCATGTGAGAAGCCTCATCATGACTAATAGGTCTTTGGGACATGCTGGTATCTGTGGAAGAGCACCTTGGTCCTAATCCTAATGTCCCTGACTATTCTGTGATATAGGGATCAGTGAATGTCTTTATGTCAGTAGGCTTGAGTAAATGTGATGGATCTAGTGTGAAAGGAAAGGATATTTGAGTGATTCAGAAAAGGAGGCATGAATCAAGTACATTTCAGGAAAGAATAAATACTGAGTAATAAATTCCAGTGTGGTAGCCCTTTTAGACTAGTTCAGCAAAACAAACAAGGAGTCGTGTGGCACTTTTAAAGACTAACAAATCTATTTTTTGCATGAACTTTCATGGGTGAGGTTCTACTTCGTCGGATGGTAGCGGGACTTCACGCACACAGTACTGGTCACTTCGGCATCCAGTCAGGTATATGCAGCACCAAGATTTCAGTCTTCCAAATACATATTTCATAACCATTCCAAGGCTACTCAGATTGTAATTCCTTTTTTTCCCTCCAGGGTCACTGATGTTAGGGTGGGTGTGGTTTCATAGTTTATGGTTTCATAAGCCAAGTTAGTAATAGCTATATAGGGCCCCCTGAAAATAACAGTTGGCACAAACATACCATACAGAAAAATATAGTTTCTGAGGTTTAATTTCTTCCCCTTCAAGTACAAATCTTATCTCCTCAACATGCTGGTGTCATGAAACTTTCTAGTTTTTCACATATTTGTATTCATGAATCTGCCTCTGTGATACACCAAACCTCGCAGAATGAGTGAATAGTAACATTTATGGTTCACATACTCACTTGCCTTTTGTGCTGGGCACTGTATTGGAGGTATGGATGCTATTGATAACCACTGCACAATTCAGAAACCTCATCTAGTCAAATCCTGATATTATTTATGTATTTTTTTTCTTATGGTAACCATCCCTGCATAGATCGTGATGTTAATTGCCTTATTTATCCACAACTATAACACTTACTGTGGATTTTCCAATCCCAAACCAGATCTACAGTTGTCTGATGGTTCCCCAGGTCAATAGCCACCTACTTTTGCACTTGCATGGTGTCCCCCCCAACTGTACCCCAAGGGGTAGGTTCATGTGGATTCACCAGATATAGTCAAAGACCATTGAAAAGACGGATGATTTTTATTGAATGCCAGGGTGAATAATCCCAAGCAAGCAAAGCAAAGTAATAAGTGGCAAGACCTTATGTCCCTTCAGCAGCTGAGGACCCCTGATGACTGCAGACGACCCTGAGGAGGTTCCTGTGGCATCTTGGTTCTAGGTTACCAAGGCAGCCTGGTCCATGATCCTACGGCGAAGTTGTATAGCATTTAGCATTTCAGGAGAAGGCCGGGTGATCTAGCCTGCTTTCCCTTTACACACCCAAGGCCAAGGTAACTTGAAGGAACAAATAAGGAGTACATCACAGTCAAGCCTTACAAAACAACAAAAAAAGCAAAACACCTTATATCAGGCCTCAGCCGGTTCCCATAGGAGACTGGCTCCAGCTGGTGCTTTGGGCATGAAGCCCAGCATCAGTTCACGGTCAGGTTGCTCATGGAAGAGGGGTGTGGGTGCCAACTAGTTGTCAGTCACAAAATCTTCCACTTTAGCCCTGCACATGGCTTCCCTGAATTAAATTTTCTGGCACAGGAGGTTTGGTGCAATCTCCTCAAACAACTCCTTGATGACCTGCTTCCTCATTCAGAAGTTCTGATGCCACTGCTGATCATCCCAGGTTTCCAGAACAACATAATCCCAACGCAACATGCTGCTAGTCCAATACCAGAAGCAACAATCCATCCAATGGTATAGTGTGGTAGTACTGGCAGTCATCATATCTGAACCCTATAAAATGAATGAATGATCATTGACCCTTGAAATCAGCCATCTAAAACATGTCAGGAAGTTCTACCCAAATTCCATTAGCAACTTGCTGATCACGTACTCCAACACATCACACCAAAGGGAGTAGAACCAAATCATCCCTATCCCCTCCCCCTCCATTGCTCCTTGACTTCCACCCAGTTTTCAGGGGACAACAATGAGCTGATCAAGAACCGGCATCAGCAAATTTATGAAGGAATGGGATAGGGCCACTTACACATAGCAAAGACATTCTCAGAGTGTCACCCTGTCTGAACAGAACGCTGAAATAATGCCCAAATTTGTAACACTAACAAAGCATAACAGCAGAGGCAGTGTGGATGTGAGTATATCTCTATATAATACTCAGTACTGCCTTGAGTGCAGAGGACTAGATTAGATGATCTCTCAAGGTCCTTTCTAGTCCTGTGGGTCTCTGTGTAGACACAGCATAATGGGGTCAGTCAGTGCATGGATGAGCCCAGACATGGCCATATATTTGAGTATGTTTCCCAGGGTAAGTGTTTGTCTCTATGCACTTCAGGCTTCTACCTGTAAAATCAGGATGGCTTTCTCTACCTAACAGGGATGTTATGATGCTTTTTATTCATGTAATCTAAAAATGAGGAGTATAAAAGTAGGAGCCTTGGAGCTCAGACCCTGTGCAGCCTAAAGGGGTGATGGAGAGTCCTACCATAAATTGAGCCATTCCGTTGCATTGAGGCAGCATGCCCCTAGGCGGTCCGGGGGAGAAGGGAACCCTCCTAGCTTGCCGACGAGAATGCTTTGGGAAACCATACCAAAAGCCTTGCTAAAGTTGAGGTGTATCACGTCAACGGCTCTTCCCACATCCACAAATCCAAGCATCTCATCATAGAAGGCAATCAGGTTCGTCAGGCACGATTTGCTCTTGGTGAATCCATGTTGATTTTTTCTGATCACTCTATTTTCCTCCAAGTGTTTCAGGATGGATTCTTTGAGGACCTGTTCCATGGTAGCCCAGTCTGAGTTGCAAGTTTCCACAGAGTGATGGTCACCACTTTTCCACTGTCAGAGCTGCTCTAAGACTGGGTAAGTCACCATACAGGAGCAGAGGTGGATAAGGGGCTGCAGGGCCCCTGGGCCTCCCCCACCAGTGTTCCCCTCCTGCCTGGGGCTCCAGCCAACCCCCACCAGCCTAAGGCCCTGGTACATACAAGCCAGTGCTGGGGGGAGAGGGGCTGGGGCCAGAGGCCAACCGACCCCACACCTGGGGGTGGAACAGCTGGCCCAGGGGTGGGGCAGGAGTGCAGAGCCCTGCTTCTGGGATAAACTGCCTTGTTCAGCCCCCCCACCCCACCCCACCAGTGCCAGCAGGGTGGAGGGGCCCCCACATTGTGGTGGGCCCCTGGGTACAGGTCCACTTGGCCCACGTGGTAATCCACCCCTGTACAGGAGAGAGAGAGAGAGAGAGACATTAACAAGTGTGAAGTGTTGAGGTGTTACATCCTGCTCAACAAGACTGGTCCATTGACACCAGACTAAAGGGGACTAAAGGTGTTGGTTGTTTTGCCCCTCCCCTGTTCAGATTAATTATGCCAGTGGATTCCTCCTGTCAGCTGAGTTTGCAGCTTGGAGTACAAGGGAGGAAGGGGACAGAAACCCTAACAAGTAGGAAATGCATATTTGTGATGCTTGAACTCTGGATGGAAAGGTTTTACTGGGCATAAGCAAGAAATCCCCTGTGCTTAGCCTAAAGGTTATATAGATTTTGTTATTATAGAAGATTCTTTTTTTGAAATTTAGGATCATTACTCCTGTGTGTAATAATGTATGTTTACCTGCTTTAACCTTGTACATAACGCCTCCCATTTCCTACCAAATAATTTTTTTTATATAATTTATTACATTGACTACAAGTGTTCTTTTTGTTGTAAGAGCTAATTTGCAATTGACCTGTGGTGACTGGTCTTTTGGGACTGGGAATAACCTGAATATTCTTGATGTAAAGGACCATCTACCACAAAGGCAAGCTCATCTTAGCAGCAAGATAGATCAAAGAACCTCAGGGATTGTCTGTGACTTCATTTTTAGAATATGATAGTGCCTGAGGAGTTTATGCTTGGTCATTGGTTGGTGAAATTTAAGAACAGAACTCACAACCAATTTGGGGGTTTGGGTTCTGTTTCCTTACAGTCTGCCCTGAGGTTGTTACTCACATTCTTGAGTTAATGTAGGCAGTATAAAGTGCCCTGGAATTTACATAGAATATCTCTCATTGTTTATCAATTTCACTGCTGTATATTTAATGTGCATAATTAGTAAACAAATAGTTTCTTTGTTTAAAAATTGTGGTTCTGCTCTTTTTAAATGGCACAGTCTGGTTCACATAAAATGGGTTGTTGTGTGCTAAAGATAAAATTATTTTAATGAAAACAATAATTTATAAGTAAATGCCATGGTAAAATGTTCTCATTTATTTATTATCACTGGAAAGAAATGTCCTGACAACATTTACTTGTTATTTTTGAGATTAAAAAGACTGGTCTTGACTCTGGACTCATGTCTCTGATGTAAATTAGAAGTAGCTCTACTGACCAATAACATTATGCCATTGTAAAACAGGTGTAATTGTTATCAACTTTAGGAGTGCATTTGATATTCTAAATGGTACATTTTTAGTACTACTTTATAAAAAGTGTTTTTATAGATAGATATCCAATAAAGGTAAGTTAATGTTATTTTCCACCATTTGCTTGCCTTTATGTATTAAAATGCATACCCTTAATGTTGCAGTAAGGGCTAATTTTTGGCATTTAATTAGTAGTTTTCCTCATCACAGGGGAACTGTAACCTACTTTTTTAACTTGTTTTATTTTGATTTATTCCCTCTACAAAAAAACAAAAACAAAAACACTAGGTCCAAAAAAGGAATAAATCTTATCACAGACATATATGTTTAGCAGTATAACATAGAGGTTGTAAAGTTGTTGTTTTTTTCAGGAAAAAACAATTTGGCTTGCAATGTCAAAAGCTCCTCTCTCACCCCCAAAGCTGTAGAATTCTAATTTGTCTAAACTCTAGTAAACTCCATTAGGGAAGTCATGCTATTTCTAAGGTGGTAACCGGACTGCCATGTTTCATTTAGGTTATGCCCTGTTAGATGCCCACTGAATAGTGGTGCATGTGTAGTTGTTCCAGTGATTTTTCAAAAACAGTGAAGCAAAAATGGTATAGAGAGGATATTTATAGTTTCTAAGTAGTGCTCAAAGTTTGGGGTTCACCTCAGCAAATGAAGCAAAAGTCACCAACAATAACCAATAGGCCTAAAACTGTGGAAAAGTATAAACTTCTCAGTGCTTTGAGCTATCCATGCATTGTTTCTCAGATTCACATTTGACTATTTACTTTATCTAAACCTTAGCTGTCATCTTTTGTATATAGCATGGTGCAATGTAATTTGAAAGTTAAAGTGTATTGTTTCAAATATGTCAAACTTTTATTTGAAGTTACATGTTCCTAATGAAATCAAATAAGTCACAACTCATAAAAGCAATCTCATTCTGCTTTGGACTCACAGTAGATAGAATGATCAGCACCACATTACAGATGTGCAAATTTGTATTGTGTACTGAAGTGCTTTGGTCCTTAGAGACCAGTGGAGCTTTTCTCAGCAGGCCACAGGATTTGAGTACCAAGTGATGAGGAATTGGGGTGTTCAGAAATCTCTTTTCATGGACAACTTTCTCTTTAAATGGCTCAGAGAATGAAATAACTGGAGAACCATTATTTTAGTTCTGCTTTTTTGATTACCTAGAGTGGTTTGGTCTAATGTCATTACAAACTGCAACAGATGTTCATAGTGCTCAAGGACATTCCATAACTTGCTTGGCCTGAAGTGTTTCAAGAAGGAAGTACACCCTTTTGTCTTACTAGTGTTGACATTCAGAAACAATGTGTGATAGCATTCTCCAAGAATACTCAGGGCGCCAATTAGAATGCACTTGTCCTCAAATCTTTCTGATTTAAGTAGCAATGCAAAGACCATCTTCTTATATGAATCTTCACACATCAGGGAATACTGGTTTGTATAAACATTAATATCACCAGTAAAGGTGATAGTAATGGACTTTGCGGCAATCCATTCTCTTGAGTAAGGCACCTACTTTTTTGATCATCCATCTTGACATAGAAATGCCAGTCCTCAAGCAGGGAAGAGATACAATGAATCATCTTTCTAGTTCTCAAAATTGTTACCTATTTCCACTAAAGTGCACAATGGTTCACAGTGCCAAAAGCAGTCAACAGATCAACAAACACAATTCCCTAAAAATTATGTAAATTTCAAAGCTATCTTCAATGCACTGACCAAATTATAGTATAATCTTGAGGATTATGAACATCTTGTGTAGCTTGGGTTCACATTAGACTGAACACTGATCGCTGAAAGAGCACATCAAGACACTGAAAAAGAAAGTGAACTCCAAGAATTGTGTTCTCCAGAAACTGTCCAAGCAAAATGGTGACTTGATCCCAAAACATCATGAGCAACAGTCTCACCCTGAGTGATGAGCTGAGGAGTACTGTGCCACAGTAGGGTTATGCTCAAGTTATGCACACAAAATTTAATACTAAATATAATCAATATAGTAGGATCTGGCTCTTGTACTGTCATTATACTGCTTTGCAGGAACTGTACTACTGTCAGTGAATCAGGATGCCTTTTGTAAAAAAAAAGAGACAAAGCAGATACATGATCCAAGACAACAACTGTATGGATATATTCTACAATTCCAGAGGCTGAAGTCCAGAAAGGGCTTTGCTTCTGAAAATACCTTACTCCAAAATACCACTGTGGAAAGTGATATAGAATAATAAAACAGCAGCAAATGCCAGGTATCTTGGAGAACTTGATTCTTTCAGAACAACTCGCTCCAGACACTGACCTCAAGTGAAAACACTGGTGCAGCTGAAATTAAGTAAGAGCTGTGATAGCAAAGACTGATAATATGACCAAATAAAAGCTGAGGAATGAAAGCAAATGTAAATATGGAAAGTGTAAGCGAACACTTGAGCACTGTCTGATCTAGTGTCTCTGCCAATATCCTATAATCCCAACAAATTCTCCAACATAAGTGATAACACCAGATCTTGGTATGACCCAAGAACCTCTTAGTACCATCAGACACGGGGCACAGAGAAAGTGCACCGGCATTCCAGGAATTTCCCAACTCTGGTACATTCTAGCTCACCAAAAGAGTGTTAGGTGAGATCTTGATAAAAGCCTGGGTCACTCTGTTCATTAACAAAATCCGTGTATGTATTTCATGATACTATGTAAGATGTTATCTATAGATAGATATGCCACCAATATGGTAATGCCTGTGTTTATGACTTCATTAGGGATCGAATTCATCTTCTACCCGTAAACCCACAAATGCCTTTCTAGAGGAAGGGCCTGATCAAAACCAATTAAATTTAATAAAAAGACAACCATTGACTGTAATGTGTTTGTGAAGCCCATTAGTAATATTTATTTATTTATCAAGCCATTAATAATATTTTGAACTTGGTGAACTTTGAAAATATATTAAATATTTTTATTTAAATATATATTAAAATGTTTTAATTTAAATCTACTTCACCTATATTCCTGGGTTGTTGTTTTTTTATGTTCTCTTTTCTTGAAACATAATTTATTCGTACAAAGATTTGCAAAGAATGAATTTCAGATCTTAAATACTAAAAAATTAATCAAAATCAGGTTCCAAAATCCACAATTAAGAGTAGTGTACATTTTTAATAGTTAATTTTAATTTTTATACTTATATTTGCACTTGGGATTTCACACTTGGGATTGCTTGTGATAAGTTGCATAGATCAGAGAGTAGAAACTGTGCCACATGACTTACCTAAGATGAATGTTGAATTTCCGATACTCTTGAGTAACAGTTTGTAAAAGATCTGTAGTGTAAGAATCATTCACTGAAGAAAATGATCAATCTCAAAGTAGCTTTGCAAGGGAGATTGGGACCATTAGCCTAATTTTACATATAGGGAAACAAAATCTCAGAGCAGTGAACTGACTTGCTCAAGGTAACCCACAAGGCCAAGCTGATGATAAAATTTCAGGAGTCCTGAATCCCAACCCAGTGCTCTTGTTGGTGACCCTGGCTGCATTTGGGGGTGTACACTGGGTAACTCGAGGGGGTGGAAGTCCATGAGTGCCGATGAAGGCCCTTGCTCCAGACTCAGCAGCAGCCAGGAGACAATAGCACCATATAAGGAGGTCCCCTGGTTCCAGGAAACATAAGCAGCTAACATAACATAGCCTTGAAAGCTTGCTTCTAACTCAGAGAAAGAGGAGGAGGGTGGGATATTTTCACACACAGCAAGGGAAAAATACTGAAGTAAGCTATTTAAGAGTCACTGCAACTGAGTGCAGGTGCACATGATTTGAGACGTGCCTGTCTCTGTGTGCCTGCTTGAGATCTCAAATAAATGTTAGTGTGCTTCTCCAACCTGGTGTGGTTATTGGTGATGCGCACTCCGAGCAACGAACCTAAATGAACTGTTGCTAGCCCCAGCCCGTCCTCGGGCGTCCCACCTGCAACAGTTCTTACCGAGCCAGTCAGGAGTCTGGGACTTTAGGGGTTTCAAACAGCCTTGCCCAGACCCCATCGGGAGCCAGGGCAGCCGCCGCCGCCTCGACGCCCACACTCGCACTGGCACTTTGCTGGAGGGCCTCGTTGCGTGAGACTTGTCCAGCCCGGTGGGCACTTTGGTGCAACGCACCCTTGGTAAGCGGAGAACCACCGGCATAGGGTCGGGCAACGGTGTGGAACCGGTCCGGTCTACAGGTAGGACTAGTCCGCTTGGTGGTAAGTCCGTTACCCTGGGGATGCCCAGGGGTAGTCCCGGGAAGTTATGGGACAAGGGAAGGGCCCGGGGTATTGTACCCCCTTGGATTGCATTTTGCTAAACTGGAAAGGTTTGGGGTCAGACCCCATGACTAAGAAACAACTAAAAAGGTTTTGTTCTGTTGATTGGCCACAGTATCAGTTAGAGGACTGGGAGCGATGGCCTCAAGGGGGCTCCCTTAATTATAACACAATTCTCCAGCTTCTTTTGTTTTGTCAGTGCACCGGGAAGTAGCATGAGCACATGTATGCCCAGCTGTTTATGGCTCTACAGGATTGAAAAGAGCTGCTACGGAAATATAGTCTGGTCATGACCAGGTTGGAGGTTTCTTCGAGTACACCATCCCCTCCCATGGTTGTAATAGCGGAACCGGCACCCCCTTTGGCTCCGACAGCCCCTCCAGCTAGGGATGAGGGCCCCAAAAATCAAGAAGGGGGAGGGCCCCAGGGCATGTACCCTCTTATAACTGAGACTGTTATCACTCATCCAGGGGCCGACAACCAATCATTAGACCTGCCCGTCGAAGACTCCCTAACTGTAATTGGGGCAACTGGAAAGGGGGTTAAGTGCCCTGTCTATGCCCCCGCAGAGTGTACTTTGGGAGGCAAACATATTTCCCATTGCATATGTAACCCATATGCCTGAAAAGGCTATCTCTTGAGAGACCTGCTGAGGGTGGGTTACTGTTGTTGGGCAGATTAGTGACCCACAACTGGAAACAACTGGAAACTTCCAGTAGCAGGGAGTGGTAGCAATTTGAGCATGCTCCACAGTGTACCCTGCTGGTGTGATCAGTCAGATGACTGGAGAGCAGCAGCCTGAGCAGACAGCAGGCAGGAGCTGCCTTGAGGGGAGACCATGTGCTCAGTGTTCTGGAGAGGAGCTGAGCCAGGAGTGAACAAGATGTTTTCTCCATGTAAAGGAGTCATTTGCACCAGACCTTGCAGACATGCATATGGGACTGAGGGCTGGTTGCAGAGAAGAAGAGAGAGCCTGCATGTAATGCTACAGAGGATCCCAGCAAAGAAAGAAGAGGACAGCTATTTCTTGCCATTCAAGCTTCCACGCTGGAACAGAGACTGTAGCTGAGAGTTGGGTGAACTCCACACAGACTTTGGGATTCTTGGGTATCTTTCATGCAAGGGATTGTTCTTGGTTAATTGTAGTTTGTTTACTTAGGATAAGGTTCATTTAGTTAGTAGTTAATAAAGTTAATTGTTATGTTTGTTTTTAGTAGTATTTTAATGTGTGAGTGTAGCTCTGAGCAAGCTTCGCCGTGAGTCCTGTACAGACTGGATCCTGGGTCTCCAGCTGCTTTCCCCACAGGGATTGGGATTGATTTCTGTGGGGCACTGGAGAAGGGCAATTTAATGAATTTAGCCCACCCAAAGGTTACACATAGTTTACCTCACCGACTGTCCCACCCCTTTATTGGGAAGGGACCTACTCTGTAAGCTGGGAGCCACTTTGCATTTTATTCAGGACAAAATCATTCTCAACATACCCCCAGAGAATGCCTGGCTCATGGTAGTGGAACCTCAGGAAAAAGTCCAAGAAGCTCAGGAGTGGGCAAACTGGGAGGATCAGGTTTATCCCCTAGTGTGGGCCACAGAGACTCCCGGGAAAGCCTCTCACATTACTCCGGTTACAATCCAACTCCTCCCAGGGAAAACCCCAGTGAGAATCTGCCAGTATCCCATACGGCAAGAAGCGCGGGAGGGGCTGCAGAATATCATTGAAACATTCCTAAGGTGTGGGGTCCTCCAGGAGTGTCAGTCAGCTTGGAACACTCCCATTCTGCCAGTTAAGAAACCGGATGGCACCTACCACCTGGTACAGGATATTAGGGCTGTGAACGAACGGGTGAAGCCCCTGCACTCTCTGGTGCCGAATCCCTATACACTGCTGGCCTCTATAGGGGAACAATATATGTACTTCACTGTTCTCAATTTAAAGGATGCCTTTTTTTTACCATCCCGGTGGAACTACAGTCCCAGGAACTTTTCGCCTTTGAGCACTCGAGCTGGCCGCCGATAAGCGGGTTAATATCTTCACCGATTCCAGGTATGCCTTTGGGGTATTGCATGCCCATTCAGGGCTATGGAAGAAGCGGGGAATGCTAACAGCCCAGGGAAACCCCGTTAAATACAACTCCCAAATCCTCCGTCTACTGGTAGCCCTATAATTGCCTGCCGAGGTGGCTGTATTACACTGCAGGGCCCACCAGAGGGAGGATCAGGACATAACTCGGGGTAATGCCTGAGCTGACCAGGAAGCCAAACGTGCAGCCTCCAGCTCCCCCTTAGAAGAAACTACCCTGGTAGGTGCTCTCATCCCAGCCCTAGAAGTTCTCCCCCGTCCAGTCTACTCACAGAGTGAGCAAGATCTGGCTGAGAAGCTTGCTTTCACTGGGATTTAAGTGGCTAAATACATTTAAGGAACTAGGCTTCAATCTTTCCATGTCATTGGTCCCCATCCATAAAATGGGGATTTACATTAAAACCAGAGCATTAAGGAGCCCCAGGGAACAGATAACTAGGTGCTGTACAAACACAGAACAAAAAGATAGACCCTATCCCAGACAATCTAAGTGTAAGAGGAAACAATAGACCAATGGGTATTTGTAAACTGACAAGGGAATATAAGGAAACAATGAGACACCATTGATCAATATGATAGGCAGTGGTCTCTGTACACCAGCAACTTAGCCAACATTAAGTTTTTGGTTCTCTTAGGCTTCATTTCCTTGTCTCACCAGTGGTGTTGTGAAGATACACTCAGATAATATAGTGATGGGGGCCACGTCTCTATCTGTGTTACAGTCAGAAGAGGGTCCAGAATTAAAAATGAGATTAGAAAGGGGATGATGAAAAAAGAATGGATGTGGCACATGAACAAAAGGAATGCTGATTCAGGAAGGAAAACTTTTCAAAGAACTAAGTGTTCAGGTTAGACTAGCCCCCTAGGCAGAACTAATTTGCCTGTGTGGTACTTATACAGCAGATAATCCAAGCTGACATTGACCTTGCCAACTTCACTACCATACCATTTTCACAAGGGTAAACTTTCCTTGAAAGACTGATTCCAATATAATTAACATAGACACAGTTTCTACCAACATAGGGCACATATCTCCTATCTTAGTCCATAAACAATTTGTGACAAATGCATAGGAACATCCACTTTTCAATTCTTTATTTCCTGTTTTATCTAACCTAAGCAATCAAATAATAAACTATTACAGCTTCTCATGCCTTATGCCCCCCTCCCCCCACATTTTTTTAAAAATTAGCTGAGCACTAGGCACCAAGAACACAGAACATCAAAATAGATGTGTTAGGATAATAAAGTGGTAGAATCAAGTTCATTAGTATAAGTGAGCTGTGCAGAAATAATTTTTCTGTTGTGATCGTGAAACTAACCTTTACCATTTCTTTGCATAGTGACAAAGAATGGAAATGTAGCCTTTCATTGTGATTGGGCAATGCGTACTAGGTAGGTTTGTTCTTCCAGAATCCCTTCATTCCTTCTGTCCCTGCTCCTACTCAAAGCCCCATAAATGCTTCACTTTGTGGCAATTGTTCTTCCAACCAAGGGTGGGTCTCCCCCTAGAATCATTCAATGAGCTTCCAATTATAATCAAAACAGATGCGTGAACTGCTCACATTACCAGGCACTGAACATACCTTCTCCAGAGCTCTTCCTGTCCAAATGGCACAGAGCAAAACTTAACCTTAGACTCCAATTGTCTTTGTGCTGCTACCAGTCAGTTGATATGAAAAATTGATTCTGTGATGACATAAAAAATTAGGGGTGGGAGAAGCAAATGAAACAGTACAAAAATGTGTTAGCCTTTTCTAAAGGCATAATTACTAACTTGACCTTGTTTATTCTGTGCTACTAAAATGTCAGTCAAATGAGTTTTAGAGGGTTAGCTAGATTTCAGTATGTTCAGATCAATGAGCAGAAAATCACTTTTGAAAGTCCTTAACGGCTTTTCCTTGTAGACCTGAAATATAAATCTGCTCGGGTCAGAGAGATCCATGTTTGCCTCTGAACTCCTTAAAGCTGATCACCTGGGATTATTTAGTGCCTCATATTTAAATCTTTGTTTACATTAAAATGAAAGCACAGGGCAATATGTAAACTGACTTTTGTAGACAGAATTT
>ML685807.1:4599728-4620322 GCA_007922175.1 Pelusios castaneus | reverse complement strand
AAGTCAACTTAACAGAGTGGCTACACTTTAAGTTGACCTTGTTAAATCAATTTAATCATAGAATCATAGGGTTGGAAGGGACCTCACGAGGTCATGTAGTCCAACCCTCTGCTAAAAAGCAGGACCACTCCCCCTAAATCACCCCAGCCAGGGTTTTGTCTAACCGAGCCTTAAAAATCTCCAAAGATGGAGATTCTACCACCTCCCTAGATAGCCCATTCCAATGCTTCAACACCCTCCTAGTGAGAAAGTTTTTTCCTAATATCCAACCTTGACCTTCCCAGCTGTAATTTGAAACCATGGCTCCTTGTTCTGTCCTCTGTTACCCTCGAGAACAGCCTAGCTCCCTCCTCTTTGGAGCAACCCTTCAAGTAGTTGAAGGTTGCTATCAAATCTCCCCTCAGTCTTCCCTTCTGTAGACTAAATAAGCCTAGTTCCTTCAGTCTCTCCTCATAAGTCATGTGCCTCAGCCCCCTAATCATTTTTGTTGCCCTCCGCTGCAATCTTTCTAATTTGTCCACATCCTTTCTGTAGTGGGGAGCCCAAAACTGGACACAGTATTCCAGATGCAGCCTGACCAGGGTCGAATAGAGGGGAATTATCACATCCCTTGATCTGCTGGCAACACTCCTACTGATGCAGCCTAATATGCCATTGGCCTTTATGGCAACAAGGGCACACTGTTGGCTCATATTCATCTTCCCATTCCCCATAACCCCCAGGTCCTTTTCTACAGCGCTGCTACTTAGCCAATCGGTCCCCAGCCTGTAGCAGTGCATGGGATTTTTTCATCCTAAGTGCAGGACTTTCCACTTGTCTTTGTTGAACCTCATGAGGTTTCTTTCAGCCCAGTATCCCAATTTTTCCAAGTCTCCCTGGATCCTGTCCCTGCCCTCCAGAGTATCTACCATTCCCCCCAACTTGGTGTCATCCACAAACTTACTAAGCACGCAGTCTATTCCATCATCAAGATCATTAATGAAGTTGTTGAATAGAACCGGCCCCAGGACCGACCCCTGGGGCACTCCACTCGTTACCGGTTGCCAACCAGACATCGAGCCATTGATTTCTACCCGCTGAGCCCGTTGATCTAACCAGTTTTCGATCCACCTTACGATCCACTTGTCCAACCCATACTTCCTTAACTTGCCGATGTGAATGCTGTGGGAAACTGTATCAAAAGCCTTGCTAAAGTCAAGGTATACCACGTCAACGGCTCTTCCCGCATCCAGAAATCCAATCATCTCATCATAGAAGGAAATCAGGTTGGTCAGGCACGATTTGCCCTTGGTGAATCCATGTTGACTGTTCCTGATCACTGTATTTTCCTTCAAGTGTTTCAGGATGGATTCCTTGAGGACCTGCTCCATGATTTTCCCAGGGATTGAGGTGAGGCTGACTGGTCTGTAGTTCCCTGGATCCTCCTTTTTCCCTTTCTTAAAGATAGGTACTATATTTGCCTTTTTCCAATCCTCCGGGACCTCTCCCGTTCACCACGATTTCTCAAAGATAATGGCCAGTGGCTCTGCAATCACTTCCCCCAACTCCCTCAGCACCCTCGGATGCAGTTCATCCGGCCCCATGGACTTGTGCACATCCAATTTCATTAAGTGTTCCCTAACCTGACTTTCCATCACCGAGGGCCACTCTTCTCTCCATTCCTCGTTACCCCGTGTAGTAGCCTGGGAGCTGGCCCTCCCTGTGAAGACTGAAGTAAAAAAAGCATTGAGTACTTCTGCCTTTTCCGCATCATCCTCCACGAGGATGCCTGCCCCATTCAGTAAGGGATCTACACCACCCCATATCCTTTTCTTGTTGCTGATATACTTATAGAACCCCTTTCTATTATCCTTCACATCTCTTGCTAGCTGCAACTCCAATTGTCCTTTGGCCTTTCTGATTTTATCCCTGCAGTCCTGAGCAATATCTTTATATGCCTCCCTTGTCATCTGTCCAAGCTTCCACTCCTTGTAAGCTTCCCTTTTATGTTTCAGCTCCCCGCTGAAGTTCCCTGCTAAGAGTTCCCTGCTAAGCCACGCTGGTCGCCGACCACATTTGCTGTTCTTTCTGCACATCGGAATGTTATCTTCCTGTTCCTTTAAATACAGCCAGCTGTCTTGGACACCTGTCCCCTTCAGATCAGCCTCCCATGGGACCCTGCCCATCAGCTCCCTAAGGGATCCAAAATCTGTTTTTCTGAAGTCCAGGGTGTGTGTTCTGCTTCTTTCCTTCCTTCCATTGAGCAGGATCCTGAACTCTACCATCTAATGGTCGCTGCTGCCCAGGTTGCCATTTACTTCTACTTCCCCGATCAATTCTTCTCTCTCTGTTTGTGAGCAATAGGTCTAGAGGTGCAAGGCGTCTAGTTGGTTCCTCCAGCATTTTTACTAGGAAGTTGTCCTCAATACTCTCCAAGAACTTTCTGGATTGCCTGTGCACTGCTGTATTACCTTCCCAGCAGACATCAGGATAATTGAAGTCCCCCATAAGAACCAGGGCCTGCGACGATCTGGAAACTTCTGTTAGTTGTCCATAGAATGCCTCATCCACCTCCTCTTTCTGGTCTGGCGGTCTGTAGGAGACACCTACCACAACATCCCCCTTGTCTCATTCTCCCCTAAACTTAACCCACAGACTTTCAACCATCTTGTTTCCACTTTCATAGTGGAGCGCCGAGCAGTCATACAGCTCTTTTACATATAACGCTACTCCTCCCCCCCTTCTTCCCTGCCTGTCCTTCCTGAACAATTTAAATCCATCCATGGCAGTGCTCCAGTCATGCAAGTTATCCCACCATGTTTCTGTTATTCCAATTATATCAAAGTTCCTTGTCTGTGCCAGTACTACCAATTCTTCCTGCTTGTTTCCCAGGCTCCTCGCATTTGTGTACAGGTACCTAAGATACTGGGCCCATTGCCCTACTTTGCCCTGTCGATTCTCCCTCCTGTCGCATCTTCCTCCTTGCAATTTCTCCCGGTCTCCTCCTTCCCCACTCGCCTGAGGTATTATGACTTCATCAGGAAATAAAAAACATTTATTTGATTCCCCCCTCCCAGTTCCAACTACCCTCTCTTTTATTCCTGCTGTTACAGCCCCAGCATCCCCCAAGTTCCATTCCTTCCCCCAGGTTTCCCTCAGTTTCACTTACCTGTGGGCCTTGGTCACCTTCCCCCTTCGAACCTAGTTTAAAGCTCTCCTCACCAGGTTAGCCAGTCTGCTTCCAAATACGCTCTTCCCCTTCCTGGATAGGTGGGGTCCATCTCTGCCTAGCAGTCCTTCTTCCTGAAACAGCATCCCATGGTCGAGGAAGCCAAAGCCCTCCCGGTAACACCATCTCCGCAGCCAGGCATTCACCTCCAGGATGCATCTGTCTCTGCTCAGGCCCCTACCCTTGACCGGAAGGATCGAGGAGAACATCACCTGTGCACCAAACTCCTTCACCCGTGCTCCCAGAGTCCTGTAGTCCCCTTTGATCTGCAGAGGGTTACCTTTCGCAGTATCATTGGTTCCTACATGGATGAGTAGCATGGGGTAGTAGTCAGAGGGACGGATGATTCTCGACAATCCGTCCATAACGTCTCGGATATGAGCCCCTGGCAGGCAGCATACCTCCCGAGAGGCCTTATCTGGGTGACAGATGGGTGCCTCTGTCCCCCTCAGAAGAGAGTCCCCAACCACCACAACCCGACGTTTTCTCCTGGGTGTGATGGTTGTGATCCTCCCAACATCGGGGGTGCATGGCTTCTCCTCTTCCACCTCATCTCCCATCTGTAGTGCTGCAAAGTGGTTCTTTACCACAATGGAGGGTGGGATGGGAGAAGGGGTGGAGCACTGTCTGCTGCCAGAAGTAACCAGCTACCAGTGTCCCCTCTGCTTGAGCCATCTCATCCTTCTCCGAGGGTGTGGCAGCAGTCCTTTGCCTCTGGATAGTTTCTTCATCCTTGCATGTTTCCTCATGGATGCTATCCAGGAACTTCTCCAGGGCATGGATACTCCTGAGCCTGGCCACCTCCTCCTGTAACTCCCCCACCTGCTTTCTGAGAGATTCCACCAGGAGACACCTGTTACTTTGAATGATCTCCCCAGCCTGACCATCTGAGAGTGGGAAATGCAGGCCACAGTCCTTGCAAGTCCACGCCAGGATCTGGGTAGAGATATCCATGGTCAGTATGTCTGTCTGGATACAGGCGCAGGTGGAGGAGACAGTAGCAGTGCTGGCACAAGCGGTGCAGGTCCTCTTCACCATAGTAGCTACACAAAACTCAAACTTCCCACCAACTCCCTCGCAAACTCCCCTGTTTGCAGTCCCTGTTCGCAAGCTCCCCCTGGTCGCTCAGCCACTGGCTTTTAAGGCCTTCTCTGCCTAGGTCAGCCCTTGCCCCTCGTTAAGCACACAGGGGAAGGGTGATCAGAAGGCTGATTGAGCTGATCAGGGCTGAGCCGAGAACAATGGTACAAACAGCACCCAGACAATCACACAATCACAATCCCAACTCACACAGTAACTGACAATTCACAGAAATCACCTGTGGGAAAAAAAGACAAGCACAAGCACACACAGTCAGCAATTCACTCTCCCCAAGTTTCGCTCTCTCCCTTGCTTCTTAAGCAAGGGGATCTCCTTCTCCTCCTTCTCAGGGCTTCTCCTTCTCCTTCCCTCGCAAACTCCCCTGTTTGCAGTCCCTGTTAACAGTAGACATAGCCTTCCACACTGGCTTTAAGTCAACTTAAAAGCTTGGGCTCTGGAGTTTTTTCACCTTCCTCTGTAGCACAGGGCATGGCTCACCTACCGGTGAATTCTCTGTATCTTAAAGTCCTTAAATCATGATTTTAGGAGGTAAATAACTCAGTCATAGGTTAGTGGCCTATTGCTGGAGTGGTTGGATGAGGTTTAAAGGCCTGCATTTTGCAGGAGGTCAGAGTATATGATTGTACTGGTCCCTTCTCACGTTAAAGTCTATGGCTATGCCTACACTTGCCCAAATAAATCGACTTTACTAAGTTGACTTTGTTAAGTCGACGTAGCATGTCCACACTCAAAAATTAAGTCGACTTAAAGGGAACTTTGCCAAATCGACTTAGAGCGTCCACACTGGATGCCTAAGTCAACTTCTAGGGGCTAGGCGGACCTGGGAGTGGTCAACGGTGGCAGGGGGGCACCTCTTGCCAAGTGCCAGGGGGCTCAGCATTTGCCCCATTGTACCTGGTTACAATGGGGACTGAGCAGGACAGGGACATTGGCAGGGCATAGGAGCGGGGTGGGCAGGGCTGTGTCCTGCTCTGTGGAGGGGCATGCCAGGCTCTGGCTGTGCCAGCCACCATGGCAGGGAGGGTAGTGGGGGAGCCCTGGAGCCCTTTAAGTCAACTTAAAGTTGATTTAGTGCTAATCTGCATCTACACAGGCTAAGTCGACTTTATAAAGTAAAGTCGACTTTAAACAAGGTTTTATAAAGACGACTTTAAATTTCCTTAAGTCGATTTAAGCAGCAGCTAAAGGAAATTGTAGTGTAGACAGAGATTAAATTAAGACGACTTAAGCAAGCTTAAATTGACTTCATTTGTAAGTGTAGATGCACCCTATGGCTATGTTTACACTTACTAAAGTTAGTTTGAAGTAGTTAATTCTAACTAATTTTAGTTAGTTCGAATTAACTTAATTCAAACTAGCAAAATTTAGTTCGAACTAAGCAAGTGCCCTTCATGCCACTGTAGATATAGCCGTCTATAAGAAGTCGACTTACGGCTTACGTCAAACTTCAGAGGTGGTGTTATTAAGTCGACTGAAACTGTTATTAAGTTGACTTAAGGAAGTTCTTAAGTTGATTTAATAAAAGTCCAGTGTGAGCACGGCTTTCTGTAGGTCAACTTTAGCATCCTTTAGTTGACCTAAGTTGCCAGTGCAGATGCACCCTTAGAGACTAATGGTCACTACACTTGATAGATATTTCACTAGCCCCTGTGTACTGAGTTTTTGGTTTCCTAGAGTCCCAAAAATTCATACCACAATACACTGATGCCAAAGAATTTATTGATTTCTTGTTCTCAAGTTCAGCAGAAGCCAGACATTGGATCAATATGGACAAAAGCATTGTGAAAAACTATGAATCTACAAAAATAACAAGTAATCCTTTTTTTAATAACTCTCCACCCTTATTTCCTTTCTTTCATCAATTTGAATTACTATCTTCCTTTTCTCTTACCTTCTTTCCTTCATCTCCTTCCACTGCTTTGCTGAACTTCTATAAGCTCACTCCTCTTTTTTGCTTCTCACTTTCCCAATTTATTTATTGATAATCCACATTGTCAGTTTGCTGAAATTTACCTAATTTTTGTCAGCTGCCATCTTGTAGGACAACGTGGGATACATCTTGTTTGCACTGGAAAACTTTTCTGGCATATCTTTCAGTGCTGCATTGCACACATTTTACATACACTACCCTTTCCTTATGCAGGCTGAAAATATTTCCCCTATGATTTGAAGGTGAATCCAGTCTTTTGTATCTGTGGGCATTGACCATCTCTCAAAAATCAATCCATCGGGATACACATTCAGACAGCAACAACTATGTTTTCAAACAAGGGAGAATGAGCAACAGCTATGACATGTAGAAAGTAGGACTGTGCTCTGGTTAGACAACAGAGTGGTGAAGCAGACAATATGTGGTTTACTGTATTCTCTGGTCTGCAAGATGGTGGCTGAAAGGAAATATGGTAAACCTAGAATAGTTCATTTTTCAATTTAAATGAAGAAAGATATTTGTTGTGAAAAAATAATATCTGTTTTCTGAGAAGCTTTTGGTAAGGTCTACCCACTGTCACAGAAAAACTGGAACTCCAATAATATTTTCTTAGCATATATTTATTAATTTTGGATTTTAATTATACATTCACTTGCAACATGCATTTCTCTCAACACAGCTTTTACCTTGAAAAAAACAAACAAATTTTGGAATTATTTTTCTTTAAAGAGCAAGGTTTTCCTCTGACATGTAAGCAGAAACTTACCTTTAGTGTACTAAATCCCTACACATCCAGTCAAACGTGACAGTAATCATATGCTTTCTTTGATGCACATAAATCATCCCTCAGTTTCCCAAAATATGATTACTGGTACTACTGTATCATATTTTTAATCCAACCATGTCTTTTTTCTGAAACCGTTCTGGTTCTCTTACTCACATAATCCCATTTCTTGTTTAAGGAAAAAGTACCACTTTGGGGGACCCTCATCATACACAGATATTCTTATTCTATTTCTTCTATTACAATGAAAAATATAATCAATGCTTATTTCCTACTTTTTATAATATTTTCTAAAAGGGCTTTTTGCTGATAGAACTGTAATCAAGGTTAAGAAGCTGGGTACCTCACTTGCTTAACAGCTAAGCAGGGAGGGGGGCAACTGTTTTGCCTGGGCTTTGTATTTGCATGATACTCAGCATAATTTTGCCCAGAGCTTGGGCATGATGGGAAATGGTATGTGTGGCTGATTCAAATCCTCTAAATGGTGTTCTAGATGGGGGAAATGAAATATTGCCTTTTTACGATATGCTACCGTTTGATTGTATATCTGTTTATAGACTGAAAAGCTGATGGAAAAGTCACCATTAGCAACAGAGAACTTGGAAAAGTGAGCAACCCTAGTTTTCAGTCTTGTAAAACCAAATGTGGAGGGATGGGAACACTATCTGTGCTACAGCTGTGCCTTTGACAAATGCCTAATTCTCCTTCCAATGTGAAAGGATAGATTCAATGACTCTTAGTAGAGACTCTTTGTTATTTTGATTGGACCCGAATCACCAGAAAAGTAAAATTCTCTTTAGATGCTGAATTCACTGAGAAGCTAACTAAGGTCCAACAGCAGAGCATCTCACCAGCAGACAGCATGAGTTGCCAGCAGATGGTGCCAGGGAATGGTGTGAGTGACAGCAGACAGAGCCTGTGGCCATCAGGTGGTTCTAGTGGATGGTGTGAGTCGCTAGCAGGTGGTGCCAGCGGCCAATGGGTGGTGTCAGTGCGTGGTGTGAGTGACTCAGAGGTAGCAGAAGATAATTGGAGGTGAGGGCTGAGGGCCCCCCCTTGAGTGGTGGACACTAAAACTATGATGGTCAGTATGGGGGGTAATGAAGAAGTGAAGGACACACTCTATGAACACTGTGCAGTATGCATTGGACCTTAATCTGAAACAACTGGTACCGGCCAATGTCATAGACATGATAATGGATTAAATAAACCAATAATCTGATCCAGTATAACAATGTTAAGGGCATGGCTGTACTACAGTTTCCCATCTTCAAAGCATCTGACAAAGTGGGATTTTCTCCCACGAAAGCTCATGCGATAAATAAATCTGTTAGTCTTTAAAAGTGCCACAGGACTCTGTTTTCTGTATACTAGCATAGCTATGCCATGAAAGCTAGGTTGCATCAGCCTGTAATGTAGACACAGCCTAAACCAAGGAGAAACACTACCTTTCCAAACAACAGTAACTAGATTGATGGAAACATTTTGATAGCTTTCTATGACGGGGTAACAAGCCTTGTGGATAGAGGAGAAGTGGTAGATTTGGTATATCTGGACTTTACTAAGGCTTTGATATGGTCTTGCATCAGCTTCTCATTAACAAATTAGGGAAGTACAACCTGGATGGAGCTACAATAAGATGGTTGCAACACTGGTAGGATAACTGCTCCCAGAGAGTAGTTATGAATGGTTCACATGCTGGAAGGACATAACTAGCGAGCTACCACAAGGATCCAGTTCTGGGTCCAGTTCTGTTCAATGTTTTCATCAATGATTTAGATTATGGCATAAAGAGTACACTTATAAAGTTTGTGGATAATACCAAGCTGGGGGGAAGAGGAGGGAGGAGTTGCAAATGTTTTGGAGACTAGAATCACAATTCAAAATGATTTGGACAAACTGGTGAAATGGTCTGAGGTAAACAGAATGAAATTCAATAAAGACAAGTGTAAAGTATTCCACTTAGGAAACAACAATCCATTGCACATATACAAAATGGGCAATGACTGCCTAGGAAGGAGTACTGTGGCAAGGGATCTGGGTGTCATAGTGAACCACAAGCTAATATAAGTCAATAGTATAACGCTGTTGCAAAAAAAGCAAACACCATTCTGGGATGTCCTAACAGGAGTATTGTAAGAAAGACATGAGAAGTAATTCTTCCAATCTACTCCACACTGATTAGGCCTCAGTTGGAGTATTGTGTCCAGTTCTGGGAGCTTCATTTCAGGAAAGATGTGGACAAATTAGAGAAAATTCAGAGAAAAGCAATATGAATGATTAAAGGTCTGGAACACTTGACTTACAAAGGAAGATTGAAAGAGCTGGGTTCATTTAGTCTGGAAAAGAGGAGACCGAGAGGGGACATAGTAACAGTTTTCAAATGTTGTCATGAGGAAGAGAGAGAATTTTTTTCCCCCTTAACCAGTGATGAGAGGACAAGAAGCAATAGGTTTAAATTACAGCAAGAGAGGTTTAGGTTGAACATTACGAAAAAATTCCTAATCCCTGGAATAAATTGCCTAGGCAGGTTGTGGAATCTCCATCATTGGAAATTTTTAAGAGGTTAGACAAACACCTGTGAGGGACGGCTTAAAAGAGTACTTGATCAGGGGACTGGACTTGATGACCTCTCATGGTCCCTTTCAGTTTCTATGATTTTATGGTTTTTCCATTGACACAACTATTTCTGCATTGGGGGTTAGGTTCACAGAGCTACAAAAGTTAAGGTTTGGGATTGTTCCCTTGGACAATGTAGGTATTCATTAGAACTTAAGAATGGTCATACTGGGTCAGACTAATGGTCCATCTTGCCCAGTATCTAATCTTCTGACAGTGGCTAATGCCAGGTGTTTTTGAGGAAATGAACAGAACAGGTAAGCAATCATCAAGCGATCCATCCCCTGTTGCCTGTTCCCAGCTTCTGGTAAATAGAGGCTAAGGACAACCTAGCCAACCTAAATTGTCAACCTAAATTTTAATTATAGACCGATCTTTAGATACTTATGTTCACACACCTTCACTACTAAGACACAAGAATAGCTTGGTAGCAATGGAAGTTGTAGACTTGGGCTTCACTTCAAAAAACACATCCCTAAGCAACATAGATGCGTAGAAAAAATCCCTGTGTAAATGCAGTCATAGCCATCTCCATTAGGAGAGTTTGTTTTTTTTTGTGGGGGGAGGGGGTTGGGTATTTTTTACATTGACAGAAAAAAAGAAACCCGCCTTCTGACAACACAGTAGGTGAGCTTTGCTGGCATAGTTATGATGGCACAGAATCTGTAGTGTAAAAGTAGCCTTAGATATATCCTGAAAGCAGACTGTTTTTTTTTACCTTCATGGTGTTTCTCATATTATTTTTTTACTCTTTATAATCAGTTTGAACCAGTTTCGGATACAAATGCCATATGTACACTATGAGGACCATAGTACTATAGCTACAGCGCCATCATCATGCTGTCATAACCGAATAATGTAAAAGCTGAATACACTGATGATGGGTTTTTTCCCATTGGTGTAGGAACACCAATTTCCTGAGCAATTGTAGCTAGGTCTATGGAAGAATGCTTCTATTGACATAGATGTGTCTACACTGGGGGTTAGGCCAGCATAACTACACTGGTTGTTTCACACGATTGAGGGGCATAGTTGTATCAACCTAAATTTTAAGTTTAGACCATGGCAAAGTTTCTTTTTGTTTCTTATTTCAGTGGGCTTGAAAATGCCCAACAATACCAGTCTGGAAGGCTTCCAGCTCTAGATAGCTCCAGACAGACTTTGTTAATCTGCATAAGAATAAGATATACATTCAAGACTGGCTTTACTTTACAGGAAGGCAGAAGCTGGTCCCAAATTCTGTTGCAAGGTCCTCAGCTATCCGTGGGAAATTAGAAATATTGTAGCACCTTCATGAAAATTCAAAACCAGAGATTTTAATTCTATTTAATATGAAAAGTAAGCATCCCTGATATATTCTATGGGGTTTTTTGTTTGTTTTTTGCTAGTAAATGCAATTTATTTTACTTTACCCCTAATTTGTTCATCTTGAATAGCTGACATCTTCATATAGACAATACATAATTGCACAAGAGAATTATTAGAAGGGAAAGCTGGAAGTTTCAGCAGATGGAATTGTTAGCACTTTGGGAGGCTTTGGATTGTGTGGTAGGTATTTCAGCTGGATATTTTTGCTAAAATAACAAGCACTGATTCAGTTACCATCCACCCAGCATAGAATCATATCCTCATAACAAATCCCTGGGAATGTTGTCTCACCAACAAGTCTGTGTTGCCGGTCAGAGTTTACAGTGGATTTTTTAAATGGCACTTTCAGTAGTCCCCCCAGCCTAGAGTTCAGCTTTGCCATCCAGCCAGGCCATAACCTTCTTTGGCAGAGCCATAGGACCAAATTCATTAATCAAGTGCATTATACCTTTTATCCCTTCCTTATACAATTGCCATTATTTCTAGCCTAAAGATCTGTCTGTTAATCTATGACACGATAGTGTGTTATCTGCAATTTAAAATCTCATTATTCTTAGTTGAATATGGGTCAGATCAGTTGTCTTTCCATTCCAGTATCCTGTCTTTGACATTGCCCAGAACCAGATACTTCGGAGGTAGGTTGGCGGGCTGGTTGGCACACAAATCCCTACCCAGAGAATGAACAATTATGAGATAGCTTGCCAACAGAATATGTATCAGCATAAGCCTCTTCAGACAACAGTTGCCTTATGTGGTGAAGAATTAATGTGTATGGTTCTGTTATTTTAACTGTATGTAACTCCGGATGATCAGTGTCCATATCCTTTTTTTGATATCAGCTTTTGACTTCAATTTCTTATTGATGCAAATTCTTCAGGTTAATTATGCAGTATGTAAAATATTTATGAAGTTACAATTTAGCCATGATGGATTTGGTTTGAATCCCTATGTATTTGCTATCCAAAGCCATTGTTAGCTTAGATTCCTTGTCTTATGGATATTATTACAAAGGCCAAAACTTCTGGGAATTGTCATTCCATTTGGCATAGGTCATGGTCATCTTTGTCTCTGTAGCAATGGAGAAAGAACCAAAGATGTTGATAATGCTATTGATATTGATGAGAATCACACATTTATGATACAGTACAGGTAGGTAAAAATATTGGGAAAAAATGTGACTTGACACCTATTTGTCAAAAAGAAATGGAATCTATAATACATGATTTTTCCAAGCATTGTGTTTGCTTAGTATTAAAGATAAACCTGTGGGGTGCTTATTAGTTTGTGTCCATTAAAGGAACGTGAAATATGTTTTAAACAATTTTATTTGTGAATTACCTTGACTATGTCTACACTTGTAAAGTTAAGTCGACTCTGTTAAGTCAACTTAACAAGGTCGATGTTAAGTCGACTTAAAGTTGATCTTGTTAAGTCAACTTAACAGAGTGGCTACACTTTAATTTGACTTAAGTCGACCTTGTTAAGTCGACTTAACAGTAGACATAGCCGTCCACACTGGCTTTAAGTCAATTTAATAAGGTCAACTTAGCGCTATTCCCCATCCACACTGGCTTTAAGTTGACTTAAGAAGTCGATTTAAGGCTTAAGTTGACCTTCAGTGGTCATTTTATTAAGTTGACTTAAGCTGTTATTAAGTTGACTTAACAAAGCAATTAAGTCGACTTAATAAAAGCCCAGTGTGGATGCGGCTTTGTGTAGGTCGACTTAAGCGTCCTTAAGTAGACATAAGTTGCCAGAGTAGATACACCCCTTGTTAGTAATTACCTTACTTATAGCAGTGTTAACATGGCCGGCTGTCAGTTGTTCTTAGTGTAGACTGTCCAGGGAATACAGCTTTATCTTAACTGGTCCCCTTCAAGTAAACTACAATTAGACTAGTCTATAGCTTCTTAAATTGAGTCTTTCAGTCCTTAAATTTCCAGGCTTGCAGCCTCCTTGGCTATGTCTACACTTAGAAAGCTAAGTTGACTGTAATAAGTCACTTTTATTAAGTTGACTTTAAGTCGACCTTACCAAGTTGACGTAGAGAATCTACATTAGACTCCCAAATCAACTTAAGGCACACTTTATCAAGTCAACATAGAGAATCCACACTAGACTCTTAAGTTGACTTGGCGGGGTTGGACTGGGACGTGAAGAGGTTTGGGGGAGGGAGGGCGGTCGGGGTAGTGAAGAGGTTTGGGGGAATGAAGAGGGTCGGGGAGGGGCTGGTGCTAGTGACCTCTGGAAAGCAGGTCAGGGGTTGTCTCTGGGGCGCAGGGCAGGACCGCGAGAGAACAGGCACTCCTCCAGGCATTCCAGGGATTGGAGATGCGATCCTCCAGATCGAGGATGCACTCAAGCAGCCTCTGCTCGATCCTCTGCTGGCCATCCTCCTGCTCCTTCTGGGCGCTGGCCTCCCCAGCTCCAGCACCACAGTCTCATCCCCTGAGCCCTCCTCCTGGTCGTCATCGAGGGAGGGGGGCTCAGCAGAGTCTATGGTGGCTTGGCAGGCTGCTGCTCTCCTGGCCCAGACAGGCATCCAGCTGCTGGTAATACTGGCAGCTGGTGGGGGCTGCCCCTGTCTGGAGTGTCTCCTCCTGGTCCTTTTGGTAGCCCTGGTGGAGGTCCTTGATTTTGACCTGGTCCTGCTGGGTGTCCTGGGTGTGGCCCTTGGCAGCCAGGGCCTGGGAGATGAATGCATACACCTCCCAATTGTGATGGCTGCCTCGCAATTGAGAGCTGACTGCCTCGTCCCTCCTAATGGCCAGCAGGTTGAGGATGTCCTGGTGGCTCCAGGATGGAGCCCGTCTGAGGCTCTAGCTCTGCTCTGCTCTGCCCTGCTCCCAAGTGGCAGGGTGGTCAGGGGTGAGTCCTGCCCTGTGGTTGGCCAGAGCAGGCTCTTCCTGTGCCAGGAACTCTGGAAGGGAGGTCAAGGAGTAAGGTCTGGAGGCCATGGAGTTTGACTTAGGGCTACTGTGCATCTATACTGGCTTAAGTCGACTTAATAAGGTCACCTTAAGCGTTACGTTGACCTAAAGGTAGGTGTTATTATTTTGCCTTATTTTTTCCTTAAATTGACTTAAGGAACTGCTTAAGTCAACTTAAGGAAAGCCCTGTGTGGACGTGGAGTAATTTCAGTCAACTTAGGCCTCCTTAGGTCGACTTAATTTGTAAATGTAGACACACCCCTTGTGTCTCTCTGTCAGTTTCTTGGAGGCAGCCTGGCATGCGAACATTGCCCCTCTGCTATCCTAGGCCTTTCTGCCTCCTTTTCCACCCTCTCTGTTCTCCCCATTTTTCTTTGTTGTCCAGAGTTCCGGGTGCATACTTTCAAAATTGGCAGCTTTGGTAGCTCTATGGGAATGTGGTCAGCGTGATTTCCTGGAAACAGGGAAGAGTCTCCTCTCCTATCTGACTAAGCCCAGGAGAGGATTTGTAAATTTCATTACACTGACCTACTTGTCATATAACAATTAAACAAGCAAGCACATACTAGCATAATTAGGAACAGGAGTAAAGATGTTTAATATTATATTTGATTTCTCGTTACTGTTTTCATTCTTTCCCTTGAGTATCAATGCTGATTTAAAATAAAATAGCAGGATATACAATGCATTATTGATAATATCCTCTTTAACTGTTTATACACAATTTTTTTTAGTATAATAGCAATAACAACCTCATTAAAGCATTTCTCTAGGATGACTGTCAATGAAGACTAAATTTATTATTTCTTTTTGACTGGGACTTGGGAAATATTTCCAATGCTAATATTCAAATGTACAGATAGGCAAAGTAGGAAAAATCCCCCACACCCTATTGTCTGATTCCCCCATAATTTCCCACCATTGTAACAATTGAAAAAGATTCAAATATTTTAACAATGCTTAAATAGAAACATCATATTACCCACTGAAATGATACCAACCCCTCCCCCTCAACCCTCCCCCAAACAAACAAACAAATAAAAAAACACCCTAACCTTCTCCCAAGTCTAACTATATGTAACAGCCATTCCATTCCAATATCCTCCTGTTTCTGGCATTGCCCAGAACAAGATGTGTCTGAGTGCTATGGCTGAGTGGCACACATAATGAACTCCAGAATGAACAATTATAAGGTAGCCCATCCAAGAAGGATGTATCCTCTATGGGCCTCAACACAGACTTCTGGGCAGACACCAGAGTCTCTCAGCAAAAAAGGAGAGAGTATAAATAGAGACACAATTACCTCCACAGAGACACAGAGGTAACAATTCCACTCTCAGATTTTAACCATTGTACCTTATGTTTTGTGAAGACCCATAATAGTGCTGCTTCCTCACACAATGCTGTTTAACTGGAAGTAAGGTTGGTCTACTAAATTGTGGAGGATACAACTGCTGTCTGCCCATTCTGGGGGACAACGGAGAGACCTTTCAGATGAGATTGAGATTTTGTGTGTGTGTGTGTGTGTGTGTGAGAGAGAGAGAGAGCAATCATAGTGCTAACCAATGTCATAGTTCAAAGGCCACAAAAAGGGCTTGGGAGAGGTTATATAGGCAAGGGTCTCAAACATGCGGCCCACGGAGTTACCTCCTGTGGCCTGCAAAGACACCTAGAATTTGTAAAATAATTATAATTTATAATGTAAAATTTTAAGTGTGTTTGTTTGCTTACCCTTTGTCTTTCTGCCATCTTTTAACAGCATACTATATTACTCTTCATTTTTTTTTTCATTCTTTACTATACTTTTGTATCATTGTATGAAAAGATTTCAGTGACACAGCTCTCGGACCAATATCCTAGTCCTCATGTGGCCCTTGTAGTGTTTTGAGTTTGAGATCCCTGCCTTAAGAGATGCCATGGGGAGGTGTGTGAGTGGAGGAGGAAGGGGGAACACAGGAAGCCTTCTAATGTTAAAGACCCCAAAGCAAGGTGTCCTGCCATTGCATTATACTTATGTACAATCTGAAATCAGCATGAAAATGCTGTGCATGAAGGTGTGCATGGTATCTACAAGAGATTATTCACAGTTACAGAGAAGCCTAAATTTTGAACCTGAAATCCTTTTCAGTATTCTTTTTAGGAGCTAGTCTTGCACGCCTTTCACACACACAAGCTCCATTAACTTCAGAGGAAGTGACATAGACAAAGTATCATAGAATATAAACTTTTTATAGTAACCCATTAGAAATACAGTATCTTTGGCTATGTCTACACTGGCAAGTTAGTTCGAAATAAGGAGGCTTAATTCGAACTAACTAAAGCCATAGCTACACTAGGCTTTCATTAGTTCGAATTAAGGGGTTCCTTAATTTGAACTAATAAGTTCGAATAGGATATTCGAACTAAGGGGTTAATTCAAACTAACTAGTTCAAATTAACCAATGTGGCCATGTTAATTGGAACTAATTTCTTAGTTTGAATTAACCTGCCATTGAAATGAATGGGGATGGCTAATTCGAACTAAGCAAATGCTTGCTTAGCTAAAACTAACATTCCAGTGTGGCCATGCTAGTTCAAATAAAGCTAATTTGAACTAATTAAAATTAGTTTGAATTAGTAAATTCGAACTAGCTAATTCGAATTAATTTTAGCAAGTGTAGACATAGCCTTTAATTTTAAATTGAAAGCAAAAGAATTGCCATTTATATATTTTTTCTACTAACACAGCAAAGGAAATCAGTTAAGAATCTACTGCATTGGATTCTAGAGAGTGAATGATAAACCAATATGATTGCCCGTTAGTCTTTGATAGCTATATATTTTTTTCATCAATATGTGTCAGGAAAAGCAGGAAGATTATATTTTTTCTAAGCCAGTAGAGGTGGGATTCAAAAAGTTCTTTTTTTTAAAAAAAATATGGTATGTAGGTTGTGAGCTAATGTAAGCTGTGAATGGGAAGAAAATTGTTAAAATAACCTTTTAGTTCACCTGCATTTATGAAGTAGACACTGAGAGTTCTGTGCTTGTGCTGTGCATTTGTTCATCACAAACACTTCTCTGAGCCTGTACAACTTGGTATACAGAGTGGGAAATTGCATAAGTGTCCCTTTTCACACACACACACACACACACACACACACAGAAAAACAAAACAAAACAAAACCACCACACCAGAACCAGGAAAAGAACAAAAAGTGAAAAGCACAGAAAAAGTAACGTATCACTGTTTGCAACATGCAAATTTTATACAATCATCATTCGAGGCCTGTTTAGTTTCTTTTCATTAATAGATTTCTTTGAATTCCTCCACTGGCCAATGCACCAGCATTCACCAGATTACAACCCCCCACCCCAAACTGTAGCTCTGTTAGAACTCTTCCATCATTATTCAGTGTAGAAGCTGCCATCTGAATTATTAAAGTGTAATAGGCAGCAAATGTGTCCTGCTTCAGAAGTTCATTGTTTTGTCTATTTCTGTGATTCAGCAATGTGGTGCTGCATGCAAGGAGCCCAGCAAAAGTGGATATAATAGCTGACTACAATAATTAAAGTAAAGGGATGTGTATAAAAAAAGGATAGGCTAAGCCACATCACCGCCCTCTTCTAAAAGCTTAGGAGAGCACTTTGGTGGTTCTTTGATAGCTTCCCTACCTGCTTCCATGTATTTTAACCTCTAGTTGTGATGTGCTCATTTTGAGGTATGCTACTTTACTTTTTATTTTAAGTATTTTTTGATCCTTGGAAGAAATAGAATCTTATATCCATGTATGTTTTCTCACTGACAAATAAAACATTTTACAGAAACCTATGTAAACTTTAAACAGACTTAATAGCACAAAATAACACAAATACAGAAAGAAGGAATGTTTCTTATACTAATGACAAAGAAGCAAATAGAGGCATAATGGCTATGTCTACATTACTAAAATTAGTTCGAATTAGTTAATTCGAACTAACCAAGTCGAACTAATTTTAGTTAGTTTGAATTAACTTAATTCGAACTAGAAAAAATTAGTTCGAACTAAGCAAGTGCCATTTATGACACTTGCTTAGTTCGAATTAGCGATTTACATTGATTTTAATGGGCCGGTTAGTTTGAACTAAGCAATTAGTTCAAACTAACATGGCCACATTGGTTAATTCGAACTAACTAGTTCGAATTAACCCTTAGTTGAAATAAACTATTTGAACTTATTAGTTCGAATTAAGGAAGCCCTTAATTCGAACTAATTAAAGCTTAGTGTAGCAATGGCTTTAGTTAGTTTGAATTAAGCTTCCTTAATTCGAACTAACTTCCCAGTGTAGCTATAGCATGTTCTAATATATACAATTCCCTGAAATGTAAGTCAGTAGGAACAAAATCCAAACATATAGAGACCAGAAACACTGCTGGGTGATCAAAGATACAATTTTTAGAATGTTTAACTTTCAATGGGACATATGTTCCTAAGTGGCTTAGGCACTTTTGGAATGAAATTTGGTTTCCTAAAACCTTAGACACTTCTTAAAATTTAACTCCAGGTTCATAAAGGAGATTTCTGTTTGTCTCTAACAAAGTAAAAACTTCCTTTTATCTTGTTTTTAACTTTTCCCCCACAGCTTAATGCCCATGACCTGGATTTTTTGAGGTCATCTGCTTTCTCTATGAAACAAGAAGATGAAAGCTCACATCAGCCTAAACCAATTTTGATCAACACTCCTCCCTCACCAACAACTACCTCCATCTTTTAGAGCTTTTAAAAAGCTGGTGAACTATTAATAGCTTAGAAATTAGAAGGCCAGATATGTTGTTAGGCACACTAGTGAATGCTGAAGTAAATATCTGCAGCATTCTGCTGTGGTGATGCATGCTAGTGGCATACTTAGGCTTAAATATATATCTGAGGATGGAACTTAAACCAAAGCATCAGAGTTTAGGGTTTAAAAAAAAAAGGTTTATCAAGGGGAACAATGGACGAAATGTACAATATTGCACTGTAATTATTATTTCTTACTGTATTTCAAGTACTGAATACACTAGTTTGAACATTTTATCCACCTGCAATAGTCATGAATAGTTTAGAATACTTCTAATTAGCAAATAACTAAATTTCTGTGTCAAGGAAAAAATTCTGATCTAAAAGGTTAGTACTGAATCTTTAACTACTTACCATACCAGAGAAAGTATTCTAGTTCATTTTATCATTGTTTCTATGAGTATATTACATACATTTTAAAATAAAATTGTCAAAAAAATATAAAAAGACGGACATTTTATCATGTTTGTATTTTACATTTACTAGAGAGGAACGTAAATGGTCATCTAAGCCAACATAACGGCACTTAGAATGCTGTTGCATTTTCAACATGATCTGGAGTGACTGTTTTATTGTATGAGGATGGATTAAGAGGATCCCAAAGCCTA
Source organism: Pelusios castaneus (assembly GCA_007922175.1). NCBI lineage: Eukaryota > Metazoa > Chordata > Testudines > Pelomedusidae > Pelusios > Pelusios castaneus. The sequence goes on along the minus strand of ML685807.1, from coordinate 4,600,978 downwards.
CTGAAGTTGATTGGGTCCTTCCATTGACTTCATTGGGTTTGGGATCAGGTGCTAAAAGAGCTAAATATGTTTGAATTGTCAAAGGGGTGACTAAAATCCCGATCCAGCAAAGGGTTTAAAAACAGGTTTAGAAAAATGAGAGAATGAATATGACTAAAGCTAAGCATGTGCTCATGTTTCATTCGACTGGAACCATCAACAGGGTCGTGTGATCATTTTTGACAAGTGGGGTTGTTGACAATCACGAAAAGAGAAGTAGTGTTTACCAAGGAATCAAGGGTCACTAATTGGAAATAATAGTATGACATTAAGGAAAGGAAAAAATACATTAAATATCAGAGGACCAGGTTCCTCAAACCTTTAAAAAAGACCAAAACAGTGTAAAGTATTAAGAAAAACACTCCTGCATTCTGAAGGAGATGAACTAAATGTCCCAGAATCCCTTTTTCATCTCTAATTTTTATAGTTCATATCCACCATTGATTTTTTGGGAGCAGAATTCTGCAATTTTATGAGAATTTCTGCTTGACAATGGTGAGAGAACTAAACAGTGCATCACTTTATAATACACATTTAGCTAATATGCTGTTTCCACTAAAGCTGCTCAAAACTTTTCTGTCAAAACTCTTTTTCAACTGAAAATTGGGATTTTGATACAACAAATGTTTGCGGAAATTGTCTGATTTCTGAGGTTTTGAAAGAAAATTTGAAATTTCTCTTGACATTAAAAAAAATATTCCATCTAGCTCTAGCTACCACACATATATCATAATTACCATGACTCTAGAAACCAACCAAAAAGTTTCCAGAAAAATCTGATGTTTCTAAAAAGAAACATTGACTATTTGGGGAATATTCTGCTGCCTTTTGATGCAATACACAGATCTTATAATTTGAATATTTTGAGGCATTCAGTGACAGAAGAAAAATCACACAAGAAGTAAAATATATAGATGCCATAAAGCTATTTAATTTAGTCAAGACTAGAAAGTACTAAAAAGAGTTTTAGATAACCTAACAAGTTTAGGTGAATGGGTAGGTTGACAATAGATGAAACAAAGTTTTAGCTAATTCAAAGTATTTCTAATTAGGTGTAATTTGAAGTACTCAGAGATGTTAGTAGTTTCTAGATTATCTACATTTACTTTTGATAAACACTTGGTCTATGTCTACACTTGCAAGTTATTTTGAATTAAGGAAGCTTAATTCAAATTAACTTAAGCCTTGGCCACACTAGGCTTTCATTAGTT
>ML685807.1:4561008-4589728 GCA_007922175.1 Pelusios castaneus | reverse complement strand
GCCTTTCTATTGATACCAAACATGACATAGTTCCTATGGATTATAGCGTTTATGAGATACCCATTGAAAATAATATCATAAATGCTTCCCTAAATCCAGACAGTGTCACACTGTGCCCACATGCCCTGCCCTTTGGGGGGCATGCCAGGCTCCCCCTGTGCCCCCCCCCACCAGGGAGGGCATTGGTGTAGTCCTGGGATAGCCTTAAGTCGACTTAGGGCTACCCCAGGGCTACACTGGCTTAATTCGACTTTAGAAAGTCAAATTAAGCCTTAGGTCGAGTAGAAAGGTGGTTTAATAAAGTCGACTTAATTTTCATTAAGTCGACTTTATTTTCCTTAAATCGACTTAAGCAAGCTGCTTAAGTCGACTTAAGCAAAATGTAGTGTAGACACAGGGCACATTAAGTCGACTTAAGCCAAGCTTAAGTCGACTTAATTTACCAGTGTAGACGCACCCCAACAGTGGACATAGATATTACTGGGATCCTGTATGATAATACATGTAATATGCAAGAATTCTGTGGTCAGAGAACAACTTAATGGCTCATCAGATTTCTCCCTGGGCCCATTGTACTTGGGAGCTTCCTTAACATTAAGGACACAATGGTTGTAGAGGCTCTCAAGCACAATAGGCCCAGGGAGAAACCTGATGAGCCATTAAGGAGACAATGGTTGTAGACAGCCTCCTGTCTGGGGCGTTTTCACAGAATCACACAAGTTAAAGTATAGATATAACACCAAATTCCTAACTTCTAATACAAATACAATTCCTATACATAAACTATATAATCATTCCCAGCAAATTATTACCTTTCTATTGATACCAAACATGACATAGTTCCTATGGATTATAGCATTTATGAGATATTAATAGAAAATAATATCATAAATGCTTCCCTAAATCCAGACAGTGTCACACCCTGCCCACATGCCCTGCCAGGGTCCCTGTCCCCCTTTGCCCCATTGTACACAAGGGGTGCCCCCCCTGCCACCATGGACCTGCCCAAGGTCCCCCTAGCCCCTAGAAGTCGACCTAGGCGTCCAGTGTGGAGGCTCTAGGTCGACTTTCTAAGTTCCCCTTTAAGTTGACTTTAATTTTAAGTGTAGACTCACTAAGACGACTTAACAAATTTTAACTGAGACTTAGTTAAAGTCGACTTAAAATTACAAGTGTAGACAGACATAGCCCTACTGACTCCTCCTGACAATAAACTATACATACTAGGGAGGAAGAGAAATTATTTAAGTTCAGCACCAATGTGGACACAAGAACAAATGGGCATCAGGAATTTTAGATTTGATATAAGACATAAGTTTCTAGAGGAGTAAAGTTCTGGAATAACTTTCTGAGTGGAGCAATGGGGGGCAAAAAGCCTAGTTGGCTTCAAAATTGAGCTGGATAAATTTATGATGGGGATGGTATGATGGGACAGCTAATTTGGCAATTAACTTATCTTTGACTATTAGTGGTAAATGTGCCAGTGTCCTGTGATGGGATATTAGATGGGGTGTGTTCTGAGTAGGTCAGACAATTCTCTTTTTGGATTTCTGGCTGGTAAATCTTGCCCACATGCTCAACCACCACATTTAGGGTCAGGAGGGGATTTTCCCACAGGACAGATTGATGGGATCCTGGCAGGGGGTAGAGGTGGTGAGCCTTCTCCTGTGGTATGGGGTATGGGCCACTTGTTGGTGGTTTCTCTCTACCTTGATGTCGTAACACCATGATTTTGGGACTTGAGTGAATCATAAGTTACATGTCTATTGAAGGAGTGGGCAGAAAGTTCTGTGACCTGCACTGTGCAGGAGGTCAGACTAGATGCTCATATTGGTCCTTTCTGACCTAAAATCTGTGTACCTATGAATCTGAGTCATATAATTATGTATATTTGTCATATTAATGTAATTTCATATAGCTTTAAAGATAATACAGAAAAAAAACATATGAGTTGACCTAGTGCTCTAGTAGATGTGGAAACAAGTTAGAACATCTCTAGTGAGATTATTACTGATGTGAGAAAAATTAAGCCAAATACTATAGATAATTGAATGTTTATTGTAGCTGCTTTTTCAACATGAATAAGAATTCTACAATGAGAACCTACCCTCTCCGTAAACTGGAATTTGCAGCACATCTGTGATTTTCTTTTTCTACAGATATCTTTGCATTGTGAGGCAGTGAAATACATTATTTCACAAACAGTTCTTGTGTGTGCTTACTAACATCTACTTGGTTTGTTTCCTGCATCCTGTTAAATTTAGAAATATCCATACTCAAGGCTATTTCAGTCAAAAGTTCTAACTCTTTCTCCTGACTTTTCCCCCCACCTTTCAGATAGACCATTGGAAGGTACTACACTTAGAAAAGCAGAAATTTCATATTCTCACATGGTTCATTAAATAACTAACAATCTATTTTTATGTATGAAATACAACATTTTAAAAACTAAGTTAATTTTATGAGCCAGAAAAAATGTATATATTATAATAGCCGTAAAGTACAAATATACAGATACATTTCTAGATATTTTTAAATGTTAATATAGTCCTATGATCTAGATTTTGTTTTTTTCAGAATGAAGTAAGATTTCAAGAATCTTCATTAATTATGCTTATCTTTGAATGCAGTTTATAACAGAGGAACTAAGACCCGGATAGGTGAGCTTAGCACTATTTCATCTTCATTCCATCCAGTGGAGGTTCTCACATATTGTTTGGCCTTTTGTATCCCGCATTAGATGCACAATTAATGTGGTTCAGTGCCCCTCTTGTCAGGAGTTGCTAATGAGAATTAAAGCCAACACTAAAATAAGCTTTAAAAGAATGGAGTGCTATTTGATGGTATTTTCACAGCTGTAGTAACATTGTGGCTGCAGTACCCAATATAAATGGAAGGCAAGACTGGATGCCAATAAGTTATGTTTTTGATGGTGTCTTCTAAAATTTTAATGTATTCTTTTTGTGCATGGAGTTCCCAGGGGTGTGAATATAGTCTCTCATTGCCTAGCCCATACTGCTCAGGATTCAGGAGCACTCATCTCTCATTGGTAGTGACAAGTTACTGAGTGAATATTAATGGGATTCTCATTTTTTCCTCTCATTTTCTCATTCTTGTCTCCCTAGTTTCTCTTTTCTTTCATTTTCTATTTTGTGGTGCAGAGTCCCTAGACATACATGTTCTCCCTCCTTGATTCTCAAATATATTCTGGAAAACTTTCTGGATAGCTGCTAAAAGAAATGCTTACAAAACAATGGCTCATCCTTTCCTGGGCCATTGTCAGATTGCAGATTTTCTATGAATAAAATATTATATTTAAATACAGAAGCAACCTCAGTATTCGACATCTTTACATATAGCTAATAGGTGAACCATCCGTTAGAAATTACTGGCAGATTGGTATCTAAAGATCATCATATTTTAAATGCTGCTTGTTTAATGTTATCCCACTGGTATTCAAATACAGCTGAAACCAAGAACATTTTGCAATTTATCGGTCATTAGTTGGTACCATATAAGGACACCAGGTGCGCATATAATTATATATAAGTACATTCAGCACAGAAGTAGTGTCACCAAGTTGGCTGATCCTTTCAGAAAATTGGACTCAGCCACACCTGGGCCTAGGTATCTACCTCTTTGGTGATATTTTCTGTTCTGATTGGTGTTTGGGGTGTGACAAAGTATCACATGACAGTAGACCAGAGGTGATTTCTACTTGAGAAAAAATGTTCTGTCACTCAGGAGGAAGGTAAGACCTATATGGAGTAGAAAAATTCTTTTATAGCAGAGCCAGATGAATGGCAGGAAAGGTTAGAATTCTATCAGGAAGAAGGCCTGGGAAACAGACTGAAAGGTTTGAGGAGATACTTGGGGGATCAGATGCCCAGTGTCAGGAGGGGAACTGGCAGAGCTTCACTGCATAGAGATTCTGGTTAATTAACAGTAAGCTGGGATCTTAAACCAAAGACTTAACTAAATAAGAAATTTTGTGAAGAGGGTGAGGAGTTTAGAAGATTTTGTTTGATGTTTCTGGTATGTATTGATTACCCCAGAAGGGAGAGGAAAGTTGCTCCATGATTTGGCTAGAGGACTAGTCATTTTGAACGACAGGAATCTGTCCATGCAAGAATCAGAGACTGAAGCGATGGAGCTGGACGAAAGGAAGCTGAACTACTGATTACTCCCAAAGTGCTCTTATCACAAGTAGCCTTTGAAAGGTAGGGGCTAAATTCTGCTCACACTGTAACCATGGCAAAGTTTCAGCGATATGACATTTGATTTTAGGATTCCTCATCTTTTCCTCACAGCCTCCTATCTGTTACTAATCTCCCTCTCCTGCAGAGAGCATAGACTGTAGGTATGGTTTACTTTTAATTAAACAGAAACTGTAATCTTATTGCACCTCACCCACACATCCATAGAATCATAGAATCATAGAATAATAGGGTTGGAAGGGACCTCACGAGGTCATCTAATCCAACCCCCTGCTAAAAAGCAGGACCACTCCCACTAAATTATCCCAGCCAGGGTTTTGTCTAACTGAGCCTTAAAAATCTCCAAAGATGAAGATTCTACCACCTCCCTAGATAGCCCATTCCAATGCTTCACCACCCTCCTAGTGAGAAAGTTTTTCCTAATATCCAACCTTGACGTCCCCAGCTGTAATTTGAAACCATTGTTCCTTGTTCTGTCCTCTGTTACCCTTGAGAAAAGCCTAGCTCCCTCCTCTTTGGAGCAACCCTTCAAGTAGTTGAAGGTTGCTATCAAATCTCCCCTCAGTCTTCTCTTCTGTAGACTAAATAAGCCTAGTTCCTTCAGTCTCTCCTCATAAGTCATGTGCCCCAGCCCCCTAATCATTTTTGTTGCCCTCCGCTGGACTCTTTCTAATTTGTCCACATCCTTTCTGTAGTGGGGAGCCCAAAACTGGACACAGTACTCCAGATGCGGCCTGACCAGTGTCGAATAGAGGGGAATTATCACATCCCTCGATCTGCTGGCAATACTCCTACTGATGCAGCCTAATATGCCATTGGCCTTTTTGGCAACAAGGACACACTGTTGGCTCATATACATCTTCCCATCCACCATAACTCCCAGGTCCTTTTCTACAGCGCTGCTACTTAGCCGATCGGTCCCCAGCCTGTAGCATATATCCATATCTTCCCTGAGAATGAGATCAGAATCCTGGTATCACTTTCTGATGTATGTTCTCATCACAACAGAGGATTGTGTGTGTGTCTTCCTTTTACAGTACTTCGGCCTTCCATGAGGCACCACAGAATGCAGGGTTGTCATCAGGCCAGTCTTTTAAAGATGTTTTCTATTTATAAAATCACACATCAAAAACTACTAAGCTCACTCAAAACCACTGTGAGCTCTAGGCAGAGACCTCTCCTTTTTTTCAAATAGCACCAATGTTCTGCACTCAAAACTGGCAATGTCAGAACACAAACCATCCTGCAGCCTCCTCCTGACAATAATCTTTCTTAGATATGATTTTGTTTTCAGTCCAAAAGATCACATTTTTTATTGTCCCTCTTTATTAGGTACAAGTACCATTATCTGGCTTCCTATCTCTCGGCTTTACTGGAAGAGACAAGATTTTTCCATTGGAATAGAAATGCAGATATTACTTTTGAAAGCAGCAAATGAAAGCTTTGGAGATGAAAATTGAGCTTTATCCAATTAAATTTAGTGTTTCCAAATATAGGCTTGTGACCCTTCCAAATTACAACTTTCACACCAAATTCTGTACTCTGTTCTCACTAAGAAAATACTTCTAATTCTAATAATCTGAAATTAGTAAATGCAAAGTGCAAAGAAAAATATTTATATCAAAATAAAGGGGTTGAGTGGTTAAAGGGGGATACTAAAACTCTTAGATAAAGTGCATCCACAGCAGTATATACAAATATTCTCCTTGTATTGCCCTTTGAGGGTCTCTCTGCTTATGATTTCAGTGAGGAAGTATATTTATATCACAACTAGACAAAATAATTTCCCTGAATCAAAAGCAAATTCAGAGGGGATGGCATGAAGGAGGAGCAGGTAACTCAGACATCACATCAGCAGTCCAATCATGAGAGTGACCCATAAGCAGCTCAAAAGCTGCCCACACAATTACTCATGGAGTCTGCTAAAAACCAGGCATTGCTGCCAGTAAAATTTTTCTTATCTTAAATCCAAGCCTTGTGATTGCAACCTACTAGGAAGAAGGAGAAAGAATACAAAGTGAAGAGCATTGTATTAAAAAGACACTATGTATCACTCACTGGCATGCTGTACATTTTTATATGTGTTTTAGAGACACTAATAAATATACAGGCACAGACAAGCATAAACAAAAGGCTATATACATCCTGTTCTAACATAAAGCTTTGAATCCTAGTTCAGTTTCTCTTTTCAGTTGCACCAGCATAAAACCAAGTTAGTTAACAAAGTTGCACCGATATAAAACAGGAGTACTTTAATTAGTTTGCAAAACTGCCCAAATGGCTAAGCAATGTGAAAGTGTGAGGTCAAATTAAAACAACCTCTCACAACAAATCAGGAGTATATTGACAGGGGTTTGAGTGGCTTTGAAAGAGTTACACAAAGGATGAATTTGGTATTTGATCTGAAACAAAACATTCATTCTATCATTGTCATGTACATAAAATAGTTTTGATTCCCACCCATCCTGTATTCTGGACAAAGGTCATCAGACTTCAGCAGCCAGAAAGCCACATTTGCAGAGGGCCACAAAGTGGTAACGAGCATAAAATACTAATATTACATTGTGATGTGTCCATATGGGATGGTTTTGTGTCACTGTATTTCAATGCAATCACCTGCTGATGTGATTTCATGGTAGAACAACATCTCACAGAAAGAGGGTTATTATCTAGCCTTAGGGTTCAAGAACAAGGAAAGAAATACAGAGATTGAGGGGACAAAAAAAGGTTGGTGGAGGAGTGATATGAGGGAATCAGTGAGTAAAAGGAAATGGCTGAACTACTTTAATGCTTTGGGGGCTACTCAAACAGACAATCTGATGTTTCTGTTAGTGCTGAATAGGGTTATCTGCAAGGTAATCACATAATATCTCTAGTCCAAGCTCTACCTTTGCTTGCTACATGCATTTACACACAAAACAAGGTGCTGATGGGTATTACACTATAGCCCAATTGATATAATTAATACATGGATTGCTTAAGAATTCCTGGTTATCACTTTGAGGGTAGACAGGTTCTTGTCCCAAAAATCAGGTCTAGTATTTTTAAAATTACTATATAGATGGGAGACCTGATGTGCACAGTTGCAGCACTCACATATTACAACTAGTTTATTAATACATTTAGCAAAATCATAATCACTCTAGCTCAATAAGGTAAATAGAGAGATTACAGAATATAGATCTGACTATCCATATACTCAACGAACCCTTGCAAGACACCCTGAATGTTAGCCACTATCTCCCTCATCACTATCACCTTCTTCCTCGTTACAAGTGGCCATTGTTCTGGTCCCTTCCAATGGCTACATCTCTCTCCCTCTTCTACTGTCCACAGGCTGGTATGTAACTTTTATAATATGCTATGCTGATATGCTAATACATATACAGCAGTTTTCCCACCTCCTTTTCCTTATTTATATTTCCTCATCTACTAATGTTGGGTGTGTCTACACTTAGAAATTAAGTCGACTTAAGCTTGCTTAAGTTGACTTAATTTAATCTGTGTCCACACTACAATTTCCTTAAATCAACTTAAGCAGCTGCTTAACTCGACTTAAGGAAAATTAAAGTCGACTTTACTAAACCTCCTTTTAAGTCGACTTTTCTGGCTAAGTTGACTTTAGAAAGTCGACTTAGCCAGTGTGGATGTGGAGTAGCGCTAAGTCGACTTTAAGTTGATTTAGGGGGCTTTAGGGCTTCCCCACTGCCGTCTCTGCCAGGGTGGCTGGCACAGCCACAGCCTGGCATGCCCCCCCACAGGGCAGGGCAGAGCCCTGCCCACCCTGCTCCTCTGCCCTGCCAGGGTCTCTGTCCCCCTCAACCCCCATTGTACCAAGGTACAATGGGGCAAAGGCTGAGCCCCCTGCCACTTGGCAAGGGGTGCCTCCCCTGCCACTGTGGACCTGTCCCACGTCCACCTAGCCCCTACAAGTCAACCTAGGCATCCAGTGTGGACGTTCTAGGTCGATTTGGCAGGGTCCCCTCTAAGTCAACTTAATTTTTGAATGTGGACATGCTAAGTCAACTTAAATTAACAAGTGTAGACATAGTCATTGAGATGTCCTTCTTCTGCAGGTAATATCACTTCAGCACATGATCATACCCTTCACCTGTTGTCTAAGTTCTTGGATTTATTACTTCTGTGTTCCCTGCAACAGCAATAACTTCAACATTCTAAAGTCTAGCCTTCTAAATTCCCCAAATGGAGAGGTCACTATTAATCTATGCCAAGGGTTACCAGCTATTTAACCACTCGTATGCTAATTTATGTTTCTATTAATATCTTACAGCAGTGGTTCCCAACCTTTTTGGCTCAAGGGGCACAGATATAATTTTTACAACCCTGAAGGTTTGTGCTCTGCCAGCAGCACCCCAATGCTTCTCCCCTTGCAGCCAGATGGTATGAATTCAGCAAGGTGTCAGCCCTTCCTCCCATCCCCTTGTCTGCAGCAGGGAAACTGCACACATCTTATAGCCGCATTCATCTTATAGTACACTTCACCTAGGTCCCTAGGCAGTGGCTCCCTTCTGAAGCCAGGGGAAAGCCAACAGGGACTTCAGAACCTAGGGATACAGGTGGAACACTTTGCTGTGGTCCCTGCTACAGCTAAGGAGAGGGGAATGCTAATCTTCAGTCCCCTTGGCTGCAGCAAGGAGCCTGCACTGATCTTGTAGCCCTGTGGCAACACACTCTGCCTGGATCCTTAGTCAGAGGCTCCCTTCCACAGCCAGTGAGAGGGGAGTGGTGGGCCACTTTGAAAGAATCCATGGGCCACAGGTTGGGAAGCATTGTCTTACAGGACACTGGCCTGTAAATTTCTTGTGTGGCAGCTGAATTAAGAACAGCTAAATTAAATGAAGGCAAGCCAGTAACTATAATAGGCAACCTTACCCTATGGACTACAATCCCAAAACTGCCATTAAGACATATAGGTTCACATGCATTTATCCATTGAGTTTTATTCTATTTTCCCTATCAATAGGAGTCCCTCCATTCTTATAAACTACTCTAATAATATAGGTGAATTTTCCTTCTTCCATTGCCCTGCCTTCTTTTGTTGTTGTTGTTGTTTTCTAAATAGTGGGTGGTCATTACTATCATTTCCAAGATTACATCCTTCAAAACCTGCACTCTCCCAGAATGGCATTATAGCATCAGATGTTTTGACTAGTTAAGTGTTCTATAAGAAAGAACTTCAAGGTTGGATTGTGCCTACACATTTTAATAATTTGGAAATGCAGTTTCCTTGTACCTTTCCTTCTCAAAATATGTTTACCTTCACTTCTTCCCTCAGTTTGTATTTGTAGACTAACCACACATATTTAAGGGAAGTGTCTCTGCAGAGAAACATGAAGGCTATGTCTACACTTGCTAAAATGAGTTTGAATTAGTTAGTTTGAACTAACTAATTCGAACTCATTTTAGTTAGTTCGAATTAGCTTAATTTGAAATAGCATGGCCACACTGGAATGTTAGTTTGAACTAAGCAAGAACTTGCTTAGTTCAAATTAGCAATCCCCATTCATTTCAATGGCCGGTTAATTCGAACTAAGAAATTAGTTCGAATTAACACGGCCACATTGGTTAATTCAAAATAGTTAGTTCAAATTAACCCCTTAGTTCGAATACCCTATTCGAACTTATTAGTTCGAATTAAGGAAGCCCTTAATTAGAACTAAGTAAAGCCTAGTATAGCCATGGCTTTAGTTAGTTCGAATTAAGGAAGCCCTTAATTTGAACTAACTTGCCAGTTAGACATAGCCGAAGAGACAGGATATGAAAAAAAGGAAATATGTAAGGCCATACGCATCAGTTCATAGAACCCCTGCATCTAAGAAGGAGTTAAAGTAACAAGGAGGTGTCATTTTGAGGACTTTATGTTTGGTATAAGTGATATGGACAGGGTAGACTGGTGTGAAGGCTCAGTGTGATACTCTGGCAGGCGTGATCCTGGAGTGCATGAAAAACGGAGTCTTAAGATGGAATAGAGAGGTTTTTTTGCCTCTTCAGCTGTCACTGGTACAACCACTGCTAGGATACTGTGTCTTGTTCTGGTGCTCCCAAGTCAAGAATGATGTTGAAAAATCACACAGGTTTCAGAGAAGAGCCATGAGAGTAATTAAAGAATTAGAAAACATTCCTTGTAGTGACAGACTAAAGGAACTACATCTATTCATCTTAACAAAGAGAAGGTTAAGGGGGACTTGATTACTGTTTGTAAGTACTTACATGTGGAACAAATATTTAATAATGGGCTCATCAATCTAGGAGGGAAAAGGATAACACTAACCAATGGCTGGAAGTTGAAGCTAGACAAATTCACATTGGAAATAAGGAATTCATTTGTAACAATGAGAGCAATTAATTATTGGATCAATGAATCAAGGATCATGGCAGATTCTCTGTCACTAACAATATATAAATCAAGATTGGATTTTTTTTTCTAAAAATTTGAGGGGATTTATCTGGCCTGTCTTATACAGGATGGCAAATTAGATTATCACAGTGGTCACTTCTGGCCTTAGAATCTACGAATATGTGAGATGGAAAAGTAGGAGCAAAGCTAAGTTGCGTTGATCAATGGTAAAACTTCCATTGACTTAATGATGGCAGATATTGGCTCATCTGTGTTTAATAAAAAGAGCAGTGTAAAATGGCTATAAGAAAGAAAGGAGAACTGACCTGGAAAGCAGTTTTAGGAATATTTAGATAGTAGTATTGCTGCAATTGAGTGGGCTGAAAAGGAAGGTTATACAGAGTATATAACATGAAAGAGGATTGGTTTAGTTTCTACTTATGAATACCTTGCCAACTGGTTTCCCAGAATACCACATTTATCCCTAATGAACACAGAGAAAGGATGCAAATGAAATGCAAGTGTTAAGGGAAGCTGAATTTGAACTCTGATCTTCCCCCCTTCCTTTTATTACAAAATGTTACTTTACATTTTACTTAACAAATAATTGCTAGAAACAAAAGTTTTGCAGTAATATCAGAGGTGAAAAAATGGATTTTCTTATCCAAAGTTTTCTGGTGTCACTTTGGGTGTGAAATTGTTCAAAATACTAGGTGTGCTATATATCACATTGTTGGAAATACATGAAAAAATCCTTAGTGTTATGGAGAAAGCCTCTGGGACCTCGGATGTCAGTTGTAGGAGAGAGATTGTTCTACCTATAAATTCATCTTTCCTAGAACTGACATCCAAGGTCCCAAAGCCTTTTTCCATATCACTAAAGATTTTTTGTATGCAATTCCAGCAACGTAGTGTATTCCATTTTTAAAAGAAATACTCAGCCATTCATATTGCAGACAGCCAGACACCTTGCTGACTGCTTGAGAATACTACAGAGCAGGTAGGAATAAAGGAACAGAAGACCAACATGTCTGTTCTAGTTCTGATTTTCACTGAGCCTTCATAACCATTTACTATATATATATATATATAGTGCATTTTAGGTAGAAAAAAAATCTGCTATTATTGACTAAGAAAGGTGAGTAATTTAATAGGAATTATTATGTATCCACATATACAAGCGTAATATATATGAAACTACCATGGAAATCAGTCGAAGTACCTGTATAAAAACTCCTTTCATGACCTATCAGTAGGCTGCTAACTTTTTGCACCACAGCACAGATCTCTCCCCTTGGAGCTAAAGAAGTAACTCCTTCAGTTAATAACAGTAGTAGACCAGACATGAAAGGGGAATATAAATGTGCACTTGCCAGTGTACTACACATGCCATTTGAAAGCAGAATTGGGCAACATATGCAATCGCACTGGGCTACAAGAGCAGAACTTGGTTCAGATGAATTTAGGGAATACAAAGGTGATTTTTAGATACCTGTTAACACTTTCATCTTGACCCAAGGGATTGGGCAAGAAAAAACCTCAATTTTAACCACCCAGAGGAGATTAAAAGTCTGTGCTAGCTTGTAATGAACCCAAGAGGCTGTTCAATCTGTGAAGTTCACCAGCATGTAAAGAGACCTGGCCTTTAAAACACAATGGCTATGTCTACACTTACTAAAGTTACTTCAAATTAGTTAATTCGAACTAACTAATTTGAACTAATTTTAGTTAGTTGTAATTAATTTAATTCGAACTAGCATGGCCCCATAAGAATGCTAGTTCAAATTAAGCAAGTGCCATGCATGGCACTTGTTTACTTCGAATTAGTCAATTGCACTAGGGTCAATGTGCCGGTTAGTTAGAACTAAGGGCTTAGTTCGAACTAACATGGCCACATTGGTTTAATTCAAATGAACTAGTTCAAATTAACCATTAGTTCAAAAAGTATCATAGAATCATAGAATAATAGGGTTGGAAGGGACCTCACGAGGTCATCTAGTCCAACCCCCTGCTAAAAAGCAGGACCACTCCTCCTAAATTATCCCAGCCAGGGTTTTGTCTAACAGAGCCTTAAAAATCTCCAAAGATGAAGATTCTACCACCTCCCTAGATAGCCCATTCCAATGCTTCACCACCCTCCTAGTGAGAAAGTTTTTCCTAATATCCAACCTTGACCTTCCCAGCTGTAATTTGAAACCATTGCTCCTTGTTCTGTCCTCTGTTACCCTCGAGAACAGCCTAGCTCCCTCCTCTTTGGAGCAACCCTTCAAGTAGTTGAAGGTTGCTATCAAATCTCCCCTCAGTCTTCTCTTCTGTAGACTAAATAAGCCTAGTTCCTTCAGTCTCTCCTCATAGGTCATGTGCCCCAGCCCCCTAATCATTTTTGTTGCCCTCCGCTGGACTCTTTCTAATTTGTCCACATCCTTTCTGTAGTGGGGAGCCCAAAACTGGACACAGTATTCCAGATGCGGCCTGACCAGTGTCAAATAGAGGGGAATTATCACATCCCTCGATCTGCTGGCAATACTCCTACTGATGCAGCCTAATATGCCATTGGCCTTTTTGGCAACAAGGGCACACTGTTGGCTCATATTCACCTTCCCATCCACCATAACTCCCAGGTCCTTTTCTACAGCGCTGCTACTTAGCCGATCGGTCCCCAGCCTGTAGCAGTGCATGGGATTTTTCCATCCTAAGTGCAGGACTTTGCACTTGTCTTTGTTGAACCTCATGAGGTTTCTTTCAGCCCAGTGTTCCAATTTGTCCAAGTCTCCCTGGATCCTGTCCCTGCCCTCCAGAGTATCTACCATTCCCCCCAACTTGGTGTCATCCGCGAACTTACTAAGCACGCAGTCTATTCCATCATCAAGATCATTAATGAAGTTGTTGAATAGAACCGGCCCCAGGACCGACCCCTGGGGCACTCCACTCATTACCGGTTGCCAACCAGACATCGAGCCATTGATTCCTACCCGCTGAGCCCGTTGATCTAACCAGTTTTCGATCCACCTTACGGTCCACTCGTCCAACCCATACTTCCTTAACTTGCCAACGAGAATGCTGTGGGAAACCGTATCAAAAGCCTTGCTAAAGTCAAGGTATATCACGTCAACGGCTCTTCCCGCATCCACAAATCCAGTCATCTCATCATAGAAGGAAATCAGGTTGGTCAGGCACGATTTCCCCTTGGTGAATCCATGTTGACTGTTCCTGATCACTCTATTTTCCTCCAAGTGTTTCAGGATGGATTCCTTGAGGACCTGCTCCATGATTTTCCCAGGGATTGAGGTGAGGCTGACCGGTCTGTAGTTCCCTGGATCCTCCTTTTTCCCTTTCTTAAAGATAGGTACTATATTTGCCTTTTTCCAGTCCTCCGCGACCACCCCCATTCGCCACGAGTTCTCAAAGATAATGGCTAGTGGCTCTGCAATTACTTCCCCCAACTCCCTCAGCACCCTCGGATGCAGTTCATCCGGCCCCATGGACTTGTGCACATCCAATTTCATTAAGTGTTCCCTAACCTGACTTTCCAGCACCGAGGGCCACTCTTCTCTCCAGTCCGTGTTACCCCGTGTAGTAGCCTGGGAGCTGGCCCTCCCTGTGAAGACTGAAGTAAAAAAAGCATTGAGTACCTCAGCCTTTTCCGCATTATCCTCCACGAGGATGCCTGCCCCATTCAGTAAGGGACCTACACCACCTCTGATCCTTTTCTTGTTGCTGATATAATGTATTAGTTCGAATTAAGGAAGCCCTTAATTTGAATTAATGAAAGCCTAGTGTGGCCGAGGCTTAAGTTAGTTCTTATTAAGCCTCCTTAATTCGAACTAATTTGCCAGTGTAGACATAGCCATAGTATAATGGTGAATCCAGGCGGGGCTGACATTGAGACAGTTATAAAGATGTACACTAATTAGGATTCTTCTTCATCAGGGAACTTCTTGACTGTCCGTTTATAACAGCTGCGAAGTCTCTTCAGATGTAACAATACCAGAATATGACCATGTGACATCCCCGCATATCCCTGTAATATGATCTGTGTATCTTTCCTGATCACCCTTACATGTAACTGAGTATGTCAAGTACAGTATTTTTGGAATATTCATGCCATGCTCTGCATTACTGTTATGGAACCATGTTTCCTGCAACCTTATATATATGTACAGATATGAAACGTGCCCAAATGTATTGCACATGGCTGTATCGGGGCAGGTGAAAAGAGCTTCCTTCACACTCCCAGAACAAGCATGCATAAAAGAACAATGCAGCTCAAGTACCTTGTCTCAAGAGGGAAGAATCACCTGCACATAAGAAGGGGAGCCAAGAGGGTTTGAAAAGAGAAAAAGACACACTTTGAATTGGATAAGGGTTTTCTTTGGAAACCATCTTCTAAGCAACATCAAGGACTGATACCTGTCCACATGGCGGGAAGAATCTGTCTACAAAATCATCAGTAGCCAAACCTATGTGGGTAATCTAGACATGGACTATGATATTGATCTTAGTTTAGAATGCAAGTTATCTTTGATTGTGATTATCTCCTTGACTGATTAATTATCCGATTTTAGATTGATTTGACATATACTCACTTTAAATCATGTTTTAATCAATAAACTTATGTTTGTTTTATCTAAAGCAGTGAAAGGTGGATGAGTATATGTGAAGGTCTGACTGAGAGCAAAAGCTGGTGCATATCAATTTCTTTTTTAAATTGACGGACAAGTGTAAATGAACTCGCAGTGATCAGTGATGTACCCTGATACCTGCAAGATGGTAGTTCCCGAGGTTTCATCTGAGACTAGGAGTGTTTGCTGGGGCACCAGCAAACATGAGTGGCTAGTGAAAGCATACTTTCACAGCCTGAGAGACCAAATACATGCTGGAGACTGGGTGTGAGCTGACCTAAGCGTGGGTGTTCACATAACAAGGTGGGGTAAGTCAGGGCCGTGGAGTGGAGTATTGGGTTGGCACGGCTGTACACCAGTCCAGAATGCAGTAGGGGAATGTCATATGCTCATATCTTTGGCCTGAGCTTACAAGCACATAACTCAGTGGAGTTTCATCTTTACACAGACTCAGACGGTCACATATATTTTGAGGTAGTCCGCTTATCTCAACAGGTAACCATTCTGGGAGTGACCTATAACTGTGTTGTTGTCTTCTAAATCTGAGTCTAGTAAGCAGCTTCTCTCTCTCTGTAGGGTTTGTTTGTCTCTGGATGATTTTCTGTCTTTTTGTTCTGTTTTGACCTCTGTAGGTTCCATTTGATGGTTGTATCTGCTAGCTTGAAGTGGTTCCTGTTCTGTTCCTTAAGATTACTTGTCTCTCTTATTTATTTACTTCATCTGACCATGGTTCCACTGCATTCCTCACAAGTTCTTTAATTAATTCCTTTTGGGGTCTCCCTGAGGGTTGAATCCTCACAGGAATTTCTGTTTATAGAGCTTGAAGGCTTCTTGACTGACCTGTCATACTCAAGTGCCTATTTTCTGTGATTGAGTGGTCTCCCTCCTACTGGTTGCTACAGGTCTCCCCTTATTGGTGGTAGCATTTTGATTCATCACTATATAAATACCTGCACTGGACTGTTTTGTTGTTGTGATGGGGTATTTCTGAGTGCCAAAAAATCCTAATAGGGGGTCTGAACCAGAAGAAATAGCTCTTTTCACAGCTGATACCTCTTCGTCATTAAACTGTCTGTATGCTAAATAGAAAATGTGATGGCCAAACAATCATTTGCATGCAGTTCCTTGATTTTTTCCAAGACAAACTGGGGTACATTGTCAGTGAATATTGTGTCCAGAATGCCTTGTCTGAGAAAATGGGCTTTCAGTTTGCCAATCAGAGTCTGGCTTCTTGTAACAGGCACGTTATCAGACTCTCAAAAATATGAATAGTGGTTCACTGTAATCGAGTACTGTTTTTCCTAGAAGCAAGTTACTCCAGTCCTTCCTTTTCCTATGGTCAGATGGGCAGCTCACATAGTAACAGAGTCTCTTTCTGAGAGGAATTATTCCATGACCACCAGATGTCACACACTTCTACAAAGGAACTTAGCTATGTATTGATTCCCCAATGAGAAAGCATATTTTCAAGCCCATGGGTGCCAGCTGAACTTTCTGTTATGGGAGGCTAGCCTATGGCTCTACCCCTTTCACCCAAGGCTAGGCTTCTCCCAACCATTCCCTTGCCGCTGTCTGGAGTTGCCCCTTCTGGAACTAGAAGAGCCCAGCACCACTCCAGAGCTGGCCACCTGAGCCCTAACAGGGCAGTCCCAGTGCCAGGTGACCCCAGCAGCCCCAGAGTCGCAGGTGGCCTGAGCTACACATGGCCCAACCAGCAGCTGTAGAGTCCCAGCAGGATAGCTTGAGCTGCATGTAGCCCCAGTTGGTACACAGTCTGATCTATCTATGTGTGGCCCCAGCCATCCTAGAGCACCTGCTGGGCAGTCTGAGCCATGCCTACCCAGGCCACCTTGGAACACCAGGCATGCATGCCCCTGGTTGCTCCCACCAGCAGCCCCATCAAACCCAGAGTACCGGCTGGGCAACCCTGGTACTGGGTGGAGTCCCCATCTGGCAGTGCCAACAGCTGCCCCAAATTCCTGCAGAGTGAAGTCCCCACCACAGATCACAACACCCAGCAGCTCCAGCTGCCCCAATCTCCAACACTGTCCTCCAGCCCCACCTCATTCGGGAGAGGTCGAGAAGGTGGGAATCCAGGAATAGAAAACTATTGCAGTGCCCCAGCGATGCAGCAAGACAGAGAGGGACCTCAGGGTGGAATGTGGATGGGGCCTATTGATAATTGTCTTTTGTCTTCTGGTCACCCTTCAATACCTCTTTCTTGTCTGTCTATAGCTGGATGTCTTTTTTCATAACCTCTTTCAAACTGAGTTCCAAGGCACATACTTCCAGTTCCTAAACTACAGAGAACTCACAGCTGAGATGCTGCCACAGTAAGCAAAGAGTGATGCAGTATGTCTATTAAGTTGAACAAGTAGAACTTTATAAACACTTTGTCCATGTGTCTGAGTTACTTCCAATCTAACTCCCTGACATTACTTGTCTTTCTCATGCGCCCTCAGTGTCATGGGCCCTCAGATGACAGTTTTATTGATCGTGGCTTTTTGATTATATATTTTCCTGATTCATGCATACTGAGGTTGGAGGTGGAGGTTTGTATCCTACCAGCACTCCTTGGAATTAGTGGATACTTTTCTATGCATATCAGATGATTCTGACCTGAAATAAACTTCAGTTTCTTACTAGCAACTCTAAATGTCACACCTCTGTTACAAGGATGACCTCACACAATAAGAACTGAAACCAAAGATTCCCCACCCGCCTCAACTCCCAGCATTTTAAACAGAGGGGAGACATACTACAAAAGAACAACATTGGAAAAAGCATTGGTTTGAGGGATGGCTGTATTTAGTGTAGAGCATTACTGTATAGCATCTTTCACTCTGCTGTTGTGGTGAAAGCATTACAAAAATCTAAGTCATTCAAGCCATTGACCTTGTTCTCATCCTCTGCATCATCCTCTAAATGAATTTGGACATCACAGGGGATAAATTCTGAAATAGAATAAAGAAATATAGAAAAGAGGGAAATCCTATTCTGTTTACCTAGTCAATTCTTCTTCTAGTTTAGGAATTAATTCTGTTTAGGTAACAATGAAATCATTAGAATTTGTCAGAATCACTGAACATTTTTAAAATTCATTCATCTCTAGGGGTGCGTCTACACTTACAAATTAAGTCAACTTAAACTTGCTTAAGGCGACTTAATTTAATCTGTGTCTACACTACAATTTCCTTAAGTCGACTTAAGGAAATTTAAAGTCGACTTTATGAAACCTCACTTAAAGTCGACATAAAGGGCTCCAGGGCTCCTCCACTGCCCTCCCTGCCAGGATGGCTGGCACAGCCAGAGCCTGGCGTGCCCCCCCCCCCACAGGGCAGGGGACACAGCCCTGCCCATCCCGCTCTTATGCCCTGCCGGTGTCCCTGTCCTGCTCAGCCCCCATTGTACCCAGGTACAATGGGGCAATTGCTGAGCCCCCTGGCACTTGGCAAGGGGTGCCCCTCCTGCCACTGTGGACCAGTCCCAGATCCACCCAGACCCTATAAGTCAACTTAGGCATCCAGTGTGGACGCTCTAAGTCAATTTGGCAAGGTCCCCTTTAAGTCGACTTAATTTTTGGGTGTGGACATGCTAAGTCAATTTAACAAAGTCGACTTAAAGTCGACTTATTTGGCCAAGTGTAGACATAGCCTAGGAGCTCAGCAGCACTATATTGTCTCTCACAAACAGCAGAGATGGAAGGTAGTACTGTGGGTACCTATTAAAATGTATGGGTGAAAATTGACAAAAATAACCATTTCTGTCATTTATGAGTCCTTAGCTGCAGTTTGTTTCACCTTTTCTATACACAATGACATAGCAAATTAGCTGTTTAAAAAAAATGTTTTGGTTCAGTTACCGATGTAGGAGAGAAGGTAGGTTAAAAGAATTTGGTGGAAAATATTTTTTTTGTTTGGTTTTGTTATAACATTAAAGTGTACAAAAGGGAAAGATAAAGAAGAAGGAAGGAGTAGCTGGGAAAAAGCAGATTGGAAAGAGAAAATGAGAGGTAGCAGCAAAGAGTAAGAGGCAAATGTACAAACCAAAGGGTAGCAGTTGCACAAGTGACAGAAAGAGAGTCAAAAGGCATATGAACCCAAATCAGCAAATAGTGGTGGTCATGGCTTCAGACTCAACAGTGTGCAGGATTTATTAATAACCTGACATCTCAAGCATATGTATGCATCATCTTTCAGTACCTCTAAGCCACCCCATTTGTGATCTATAGAGATGGTGAGTTTTCTGATGCTTTATTGGGGAAAGAAATACAACACATGAAAGAGCAAAAATAGTCAGTGTAATTTGTAACACTTTTGATTCCAACAATACAAGTTCCAAAGGGGTAGTCGTAGTCTTTCAACAATACAAGGTTAGTCGTTTGAAAGCATTAACCCCAGCTTTGATTAACCAGTCTATGTGCATAAAATGATTTTTTTCATTCCTTTGGAAAACATTTTAATAACCTCATATCTCAAATATATCTATTTCTAATACCCAAAAGCAGCATGATTTATCTGCTGACTACTTATGTTCTTTACATGAAGAATACTATGCTTTTTTAAACAGAATAGGAAAAATGTATGATGAGCAATGAAGAGGTAATTTTATTTTTAATTGCGTAACACCTTTCTCCTTATTTTACTTGTTACATATTCTCCTTGTTAATAAAATTGGAGACTATCTGCTGTAAAGCTAAAAGGAGGATTGTATGGAACAAGTATGACCAGGTAAAATGTGACTAGGAAGCTACCCTGTTTCCTGAATCTTCTTGGTTTATAAGATTAAAGCATGGCAAATAGAAAAGTACAGTGATCAATAGTTACACTGATCAATCTTCATTTGGATTGCTACTTTGATGTGATCCATCCAAGTAATGTCCTTTTAAGAAATACAGGACGTGGTTGCACTTATGGTGATCAAGTGTAATCTAGAATGATTCAATGTGTTACAATTTCACTTTCTAGGGTCTGCTGTTAAGATTTAGGAACCTTTATACTAAGAAATACCTACTTACTGGTGACCTGAATTTGAAAACTAGTTATTGAAGGAATGAATGATGTAGGGTTTTGATGAATTCATGTTCCTAGGAAGCATCAGACAAAAGCCATTAAGAAGGTACTGCTTCTTGGACATCTAGAAATATGTACTGCTTCTTACATTTCCACCCTATTCCAGATCAACAAATTCCAATCTCCACTTTGCATTTCTTGTGGGCTGACACCCTAATAGAAGTTCCAGTGGGTCTCATACTTATTCCTTGGGTGGAGGGCTTGAAAATCCTAAGAATGCTTCTTATGGAGCTTATTGTTGACTTTCTACAAGCATTTGTACAAATGATGATTTATTCATAAAAATGCTCCTGAATAAGAGAAGTGTTATGAATTCTCAATAAATGCTCTTGGCAGAAGTAGAAAGAGTGAATCTGTTGGTGTTATTGTAATGGAAAGTTGAGGAGTACTGTCATCAAAACTTTCTGCCACAATAACCAGGCTAAGCAAACAACAGTGAGTGAAGTATATGACTGCATCCCTCACAAAAATGGCTATGCTCCATTCACAACCCACATTTGCCATCTGGTTACTGTGACAAAATGACTCTGGTGATAGAAACATATATATATATACAATAAATGTGCTGGTGTGAGATAATTTTGAAATACCCTTGCTATTATGGGCCATTAAGCAGTGGTAGACCAGTCCCCAAAACCGCAAGTGTGACATTTTGCATGCTAATAGTTAACCAAACAGGACCGACAAAGAAAGTCGACTACTGCCTCCACAGGTACAAGTGTACATGTAATCCTTCTGCCAGGTGGCTAATGAAAATGAAAAGGGCAAGGTTCAATTTGGCTGAAAAATAACAAATTCAGTTTGAACCCTCATCCAGGAACCTAGGAAAAGTAAACAGATCATATCTAGAAATATTTGGATACTCTTAATAGGCAGAATGTTCTCACTTGCAAGTAGTCTGTGTCTGTGTACAAACAGGGAAATCTTTATTAGGAGAAAAGGAACACAGTCAAAAACTGGTGGGGAAAAAAAGAGCTGCAGAATACATATATCCAAAGAAAGAGTAAAATCCCCTTGTCCTTCCACTAAATTTGACAGCAGCGAACCCTGCTCATGATTTGGATCACTGAGTAACAATAGTCCAAGTGTCTCCATGCAGCTCTGTCTGTGTTCCCAAGGGAGTGTGGAGGTACAGCCAATTAAATCAAGCTTATGATTTCACTTCACTAAGGTATTGTGGAGCCTCACCAGAGTTACTTTACTGCTCTCTCTACCATCTCTCATCACAAAGTCTTAGTTTGTACTGTCTCTCAAAGTCCACAGGAAGCATCAGGATCCTTGAGCAGTCCAAAAGCATTCAGGATCCTTGAGCAGACTTTTGGCTACTTAGAAATGAGCACTGTGCCACAACATATGAGCTAACTACCTGATAAACCTACCATATCTGAAAATCCAGGTTCATTTATAATTATAGTGAGTATCGCACCACAACCAAGTGTAATAAGAAGAAAGCTATTCATATGAAGCTCCCTGTGGCAGTGCTTTTCATTGTTCAGAGGTCAAAGAGCTCTTTACTCTATTGATGGAGTCTCTAGCTATAGGTTTATATACACATTTATTGAAGGAAGTGACTGACAGTGCCTACACAGAAAGAAATGATCAAGACCTGGCATTATCAGAATTAATCTGATTAGACAGAGGAAAGTACATGCATACACCTTTTGCAAAGTGCATTGCAGATGTACACCAGATTAAGGACTGTGGTGAACAATTTGAGAATTATAGCATGATTAATGGAAACTGGTAATTTTTAATTCACGCTGTTGTCAGACACGAAATAGTGTATGTGTGGCTGTACATGGCTCCCTGACTGGAGTCTCGACACTCAGGCAATTAAATGAACCAGTTAAGGATCCAGCTGATATATTCACAAATAATACCACTCATTTCTACACAAACGCAATTTCAAGAGAAACCGGATTGTAAAATCTGTTAAACAGCCAATAAATTTTACCTTTGTCTTTCTCTCTCTCCCTCAGTCAGGAATAAACCGAAATATTTTAGGGTCTGAGGTGCATGTGCGTATTCACACATAATGCTCTTTAATGTCCAAAACACGTAAACCATTTCCAGTTCTTTAGACCTCTTCCTTATGTGGTCCCTTCTCCTAACTGTCTCTCAGTCCCCACAGAACTGTGCATGTTTAGGTAATTCATACATTAAGGGAAAAGAAACAATGGTATGTAACAGAAAACTAGTCAAACAGACTGAATTGTTTAGGAAACAATCCATAGCAAAGCATAGGCTTACTCCTGAATAACCAATAATTTTGTAAATCCTCTCTGTGGATACTGGGCAAGTAGGAAAATAAGCTTAGTTCTTTGGAAAAACAGTTTATTATGAAAAATTTGACCCAATGTTATGAATTCTGCTTAACTAGTGAAGGATTTATATGAACAGGCCCTTCAGTTATACAGAAGTAAGGAACTATACATAAGAACGCCTAGTAAATGAACCTTACCACAGCAAAACTCCATATAACATCATGCAGCAAACCAACTTCAACATAGCAAAATACATAAAAAAAACAAAGAATGGGGGACTGTCGAGACCGTGGCAGGCCTGGATCAAGCATAAACAACCAATATGATTGCAGCAAGAACATTTATTGATACATGTGTAAAGATTTTTATACTTTTCTGTAGTCCCACCATTAAAATGACAGGACAGTTGATTGGTACATATGTAAATACAAAAGGCAAGCTTTCTAAACTATTGGTTAAATACATGTTATACAACCTTAAGATTTATATTTCTGTGTACTGCTTTACTTGTCCTTGGTTCTCAGGAAAGTTTGATAAAACTCCAGACACTCAGGCGCGTAGGTTGATATGGCAGAGCGCCATTTGAGATAGAGTATCCTTGTCCGACCTGGCTGTGAACTTCCACTCACAGTGTAACCATATCCGTATATGCATGATAGATCCCCACAGGGGACTCACTAAAGGCTTAAGTTGATCTAATGAGTGGTAGTTCTTAAGTTAACTTAAGCTTTCATTAAGTCGACTTAAGGGATTTCTTAAGTCGACTTAATGAAAGCCTAGTGTGGACGTGGCTTAATTTAGGTCAACTTAAGCCTCTTTAAGTCGACTTAAATTGCCAGTGTAGACATAGCCAATATAAATTTTATGAAAGGAAATCATGCCTCCCTGATCTATTAAAATTTGTTGAGGATGTCAATAAGTATTTGGATGATCCAATGGGTATAGCATACTTGGATTTTCAGAAAGTCTCTGACAGATTCCTTCACCCAAGTCTCTTCAGCAAACTAAACATTATGGGATAAGAGTAAATATCCTTTAATGGATCAGTAACTTGTTAAAATATAGGAAACAAAGGAGAGGAGTAAATACCCAGTTTTGACAGTGGAAAGGTAAATACCAGGATTCCCCAAGGATCTGTACTAGGATCTGTTGAATATATTCATAAGTGATTGGGGGAAAGGAGGTAAACAGTGATGTGACAAAATTCACAGATGATTCAAAATTGCTCAATATACTAGAGTCCAAAGCTGACTGTAAATTTACAGAGGGATCTCACTGAACAGAGTGACTACGTATGGAAATGGCCGATGAAATTAAATGTTGATCATTACAAAGAAATGCACATTGGGAAAAAAAATGTTCCCAATTCTACATATAAAATGATGATGTCTAAATTGTTTGTTACTAAGAAAAAAGATCTTGGAACCATAAGGGATAGCAGCAGCTGTCAACTATGTTACTAAGGCTATGTCCACACTTGCAAGTTAGTTGGAGTTAAGGAGGCTTAATTCGAACTAACTTAAGACTGGTCCACACCTCGGTGCCGGACATGGCATGGTCCAGTGCCTGCTTGAGCTGGTCAAGCACCAGACCGTGGCACTGGAGCGGCAGAGCTTGGCTGTGCAGCACCCGGCAGAGGCCTTCGCATGCCTTGAGGCACGCTGGCCCCCTGGGCCCGCCGAGGGTGTCGCTGCCCCAGACCCAGGCTTCCCTCATCGCGGTGCCCCAAGACCAGGGGAAGCCGTATCCAGGCCCAGGACCCACCTCTCCCAGTGCAGTAGCCCTGGCCCCCACCCTGATCCTCCTGCCCCCAATCTCCCTCCTCCCCCCCCAAGTCCCCAAGCCCCGCTGCTCCTACCCACAACCCCTCCCTTTCCCACAAACCCCCCAAGTCCCAGTTCCCCCTTAAATAAAACCCATTAAACCTTTTATTTGGGTCAGGCATGGGTGGATGGGAAGGGGGGACGGGAGGAGCTCAGGCATTGATGGGTGGGGGACGTGAGGGTGCCTGGTGTCACGGCCACCCCTCAAGGCTTCTCCATGAGGAAATGGTCCTTGAGTGCCTCCCGGATGAGGACCACTCGCTGCTGGGCTCGCTGTATCTGGGGCACCTCATCGGGCTGTTTGAAGTGGCTGGCGAGGTGTTGGGCTTTGGCCTCCCAGAAGTGTTGCATACGACCTCCGGGATGGTGTGCTCAGACAGGTGTAGGCACGTCAGGAGGGCCCTCCAGCATGCTTTGAGCTGTTCGAAGGCTCACTTGATGCCGAGGTGGCACCTGTTGAGCCGTCAGTTGAAGAGCTCCCTGCTAGAGTCCAGGTTGGCCATGTACGACTTCATGAACCAAGGGAACAAGGGGTAGGCGGCATCTCCAATGATGATGATGGGCACCTGCACATCCCCGAGGGTGATGGTGTGGGGGGGCAAGAACGTGCCCTCCTGCATATGCCGGAACAGTCCAGAGTTCCGGAGGACACGGGCATCCTGCACCTTCCCCGGCCAGCCGACATAAATGTTGGTGAAGATGCCTGGACCACAGCCCTGTAGCCCTTACAGTTCTGGTAGTCCCTGGCCCAGTGTTCAGGGGCTCGGATGGGGATGTGTATGCTGTCCATGATGTCCTCACAGTTGGGGAAGCCAAGTGCAGCAAGGCCGTCAAGGGTGTCCTGCAGGTTGCCCAGGGTGACGAGGCGGGATATCAGTTGATGGCCCTGCTGACCTGCAGGTGGGCAATCCCCATGGTGGCCTTGCCGATCCCAAACTAGTGGGCCATAGAGCGAAAGGAGTCTGGGGTTGCCATCTTCCAGAGCGCGATGGCCACTCGCTTGGCGACAGGCAGGGCGGGTCAGAGGTGGGTGTCCGTGCACTGCAGGACCGGGGTGAGCTCGCAGACCAGCTCCAGGAAGGTTCGATTGCTCATATGGAAGTTCTGCAGCCACTGGTTGTCGTCCCAGCTAGTGAGGATGATGTGGTCCCACCAGTCGTTGCTGGTTTCCCGTGCACAGAGGCGATGGGGTATGGGGGGCTCCATGAGTGCGGCAACTTGCAGGGCCAGCATGGTGGTGTGCTGGTGTCTGCCTCCGCACTGTCGTGATCCAGGAACACAGCGATCAAGCAAAGAGAGCACTGGGCACTGTGTAGCAAGTGTCCAGCATTGTCCTGATGAGCTGCATGAACAGAGTGTGGTCCATAACCTCTTCGTGCTGCAAGTTGCCAGGCACAATGGAGCTTGCTGATCTCACTTCTCCTTTTATTGGGACTGGCTGGGAAAATGGGCCCTCTCGGCTGCCATGTTGCCACACTTCCCATGGGGCACTCCTCCTATGTCGAACTAGCAAGCGCCCTGCATGGCCATGCTAGTTCGAATTACAATTCTGGTGTGGCCATGCTAGTTTGAATTAACTAATTCGAACTAGCATTTGTAAGTGTAGACATAGCCTAAAATATTAGGAACCATTAGAAAAGGAATAGAAATTAAAACAGAAAATAGCAAGAATACTGCTATATCACTATATAAACCTTTGCCCACACCTTGAATAGTATGTGTAGTTCTGCTTGCCCAATCTTTTTTTTTTTTTAAGTTAGAATTAGAAAGAGTATTAAGGGCAACAAAAATGAATGGGAGAATGGAACAGCTTACATTTAAGGAGAGATTTTTTTTAAAGTGGGACTATACAGTTCTGAAAAGAGATGACTGAGGTATGATAAGAGGTCTATAAAATCATGACTTGTGTGGAAAAAGTTAATAGGGAAGCATTATTTACTTCACATAATGCAAGATTTACAGATCACCCTACGAAATTAATAAACATCAGGTTTAAAAGAAAATAAAGGAAATACTTTGTCACGGAACACACAGAAAACCTGTGAAACTTGATTCCATGGGGTGTTGTGAAGACCAAAAGTATAACTGGATTCAAAAGGAATTAGGTAATTCATAGAGAATAGATCCATCAGTCGCTATTAGCCCTGATGTTCAGTATGCAGCCCCATGTTGCTGGAGTCTCTAAACCTTCAACTGTCAGGATCTGGGACTTGATGACAGGGGATGAATCATTTGAATTTCACCAGTTCTGTTCATTCTCTCTGAAAAATCTAGAAATGACTACTGTCTTGAAACATTGGTCTGACCAACTAGGGACATTTTTACACAATTGTACATGAGGGATAAGGTCCTATTTGTTGTGCATGTATGTGTCCTCCATGGATGAGGACACTTGCTCACTAGAAATCAGATAGTCAACTAATTTCTCAAAGGAAATGAAATATCCAACTTGCTTTGACTATCAAACTCTGGTAGATTGGCACTGGTAACTTAAAGATGAAGACTTTATAGCCCATTATCCTTCTCACAGTCACATATTAAGGATAAGGAAGTACAGAAATAATTGTTGAATGCCAAATTCAATTTCAACTTTTCCTTTAAGTTATTTTTGTAACTCAAGAAGAGCAAAGATTGAAAATGTTAAGAATATAGAACATTTCTTTTTATGTAAGAAGTTGAAAAGAATAATCTGTCAAAGTGACCTACTGTGGTGCTTAATAGAAAATAGAGCATAATGTTCTTTGATGAGATTGCGGAAAGAGGATGGAAGTGGATGGTAAGGGGACATACTAGCTTAGAAGAAAGGTTTGAAAACAAATGTGACACTAATAATTTTAATGAAATGAAAAAGGTTAACAAATTAGAGTTATATTTTATTCAAAGTTTTTGATGTCTCTAATTTAAATATTTGCAGACTTAATAGCAAATGCAATGGTTGCAATGTCAAAAGAAGTTTCATCTAGGGAACAAAGGAGTTCAGCCTGCCAAAATTTTGAGTCTGATAGGAGGGGAGTGTGAAATATACCAGTGATAGAATTTTCCAAAGAGTATATCTCGGCAGAAATGGTCTTTGGGATTTCAAACAGAATTGCCCAAGCAAGGTGAACAGCCAAAATCTGCTCTTCTGCAATGCCTTATTGGGCTATTTTACACACAACAACCAATGACAAACTGTTAGGACCAATTGGTAGAGTGACAGTAACCTCTATTGTCTAGGGGTCCCTGACAACACCTTCTGTCAGAAAAACAGCTGCGAAAACCAGATTCTGAGTCCAATTGGCAGGGCACAGGGAGGAGAATTAAATGGGTTAGTCACTGTTATACTATAATATCAATCCCAAAGCATCACTAACAGCAAGACAGGATAGTTTTATAACATGGTCCCATTCCTATCTGCTTGGTGCTATGGGCAGCACTCACGTCTCATGGCAGCATTCTTCCAGAATAAGGCAGAATATGAGAACTGGAACTGCTTTCATTGATATCAAAATATGGGTTACTTATAGTCTCTTCCTAGCTCTGTTGCCACAGTACTCAGGAACAAATAATAGGTCTTATTTGCTTAGGCTTCTCTGATAGAATAGGTTTTAGACCAAACGATTTCACAGGGAGTTGGTTTTGAGTAGGTGAAAGTGCATAGAACCTCTATTAATAACCGATATACTCCTGAGGAAGGTCTTCCCAAATAGACATAACTCATGCATCTCCTTATCGTTTGCCAAATCCTTCAATCCCTCTATTACAATTTATTTATTCTATTATTTATTACTTGGCCCCCCCATCAGAGATCAATGCTCTGTCATTATTACTGTTTATTTCCTTTTCAAAATATAAAAGTTGTTCCTGGCTTTGTAGGCAAATATAATACACACAAAAATCCAGTCTTAGTCCAAAGATCTTACATGCCTAGGCCCTGATCCTGAAGTTGGGCACTTTTGTTTATCTAAAACCCCATTGAGGTCAATGGTGTTAACAGGCATAGCAAGTGGAGGGAGTAGAGCCTTCAGTTATGGCAAGAGATGATAGGGAAATACTAAAACACAGCAAAAGCGAGGAGAACAAGGTAACAATGGAAAAACTCTGTTTGGTATGGTAAACAACAGTCCAACACACCAAATGCTCACTAACTCCCTCTCATAGGCTATGTCTACACTTGTAAATTTAGGTCGACTTTAGCTAAGTCAGCTTAACTAAGTTGACTTTAAGTCTACTTAGTTAAGTTGACTTAGCATGTCTACACCTAAATTTAAAGCTGACTTAGGGGGGAACTTACAAAGTTGACCTAGAGCGTCCACACTGGATGCCTAGGTCGACTTCTAGGGGCTAGGGGGACCTTGGGCAGGTCCACGGTGGCAAGGGGGGCA
>ML685807.1:4521973-4560908 GCA_007922175.1 Pelusios castaneus | reverse complement strand
CCCCCCCCCCCGGCAGGGAGGGCAGTGGGGGAGTCGTGGAGTAGCCCTAAGACAACTTAGGGCTACTCCAGGTCTACACTGGCTTAAGTCGACTTGAAAAAGTCAACTTAAGCCTAAAGTCGACCTAAAAGTAGGTTTAATAAAGTTGACTTAATTTTCATTAAGTAGACTTTATTTTCCTTAAGTCGACTTAAGCAACTTGCTTAGGTCAATTTAAGGAAACTGTAGTGTAGACGCAGGGTAAATTAAGTCGACTTAAGCAAATTTAAGTCGCCTTAATTTACAAGTGTAGACGCACCCATAGTCTCTTGAAGGGGATAATGCCTGTGCACAGTCCTGTTGCATAACATATTTTAGTATTTCTTTGTGGCCACTTCCCAATGTCTTTGCTCAGATTTTCTGTGATGACTACGCTTAAATATTTATATCTATATATAAACCCACAACCGTCAGGCCTGAGACTAGTAATAATTTTCTTTTTGTAGATATAGTTATTAGGAGATACAAAATCCTAATATCAATCAACAACTAAAAATTGCTTATGAAAAATGAAATGAGGGATTATTTGGGAGTAATTTTTATTCTGATGATCTATGTAATGAAAGAAACACTGTAAAAAAGCAATTGAAATCTTGTTTATTTCCTTTTCAAAATGCAAATTGCCAATACTTAAATACTTTTATAGCCTCGCCACAAAGGGAAAACATGTAAAACCAGAGTATAACACTGAAAAGGATACTGTGCAGGAAGTTGCATTTGAAAATCTACTGCAAGTCATGGGAGAATTTTATGTCATTGGCCATCTCCTACCTATCCCACATGCTACACACTGTACACAAGTTTCCTTCCGCTAGTATCCTTCCAGAATGAGATAGCCTGTGGGAACTGGAACCAGTTTTTTTACTGAATGCATCCACAGAGAGGGGCCACTAATAATTCACATTCAAACAAAGGCGAGACGTGTTTCAGAAAGAAACACTTTTTAATGTGTTGGGTTTTTTTTTTAACCTATTGATGAGCTAAGATATGTTGCATTTCCTTCCCCCATCCTGGTCTGCTATGCCTGGTCTGTTTACATTGTAAGAATTTCAGGTCAGGGGTATTGCTTGCTATGGGTTTATACAGCACTTAACCCAAAGAGGACCCTCTCTGATCGGGACCTTGGGTGCTATGGTAATATCAATAATAACTGAGTAAATGAATAATGAAAGCAGGCAATTAGGTAGGGATGGCATTCTAGAGATTAAGGGAACAAAATAATCAGATTATTTTTAGGTGTGGGGATGTACAGACCAAGAGAAATAAACTCTCTAAATCATGTGATAGTAAAGTGGGAAGTCCCATCTCAAAATTTCTCACTTCCTTTCTATTTTGTATTGGTTTTTGCATTAGTGCTCCCTCTCTGTTCATTTCCCTATATTACGCACCAGATCACTGAAACTTGTTCAGACCCCCTCCCCCACACCAAAAGCAGCCATCCTGTGCCTCACTCACGTAATTCAATGCCTCCCTGCCATGGTAATTTATTTCACCAAGCTTTGTCTGAACACTGCCCTTCTGCCTTTTGCTCTTGAGACACACATTTGTCCTCCTCCCCTATCAATGGTACCCAAAGTCTCCACCTCTGTTGATATAATGCAATGTTGCCTGGCTATACCATCTCATGTAATGTCCCTTTGTCTCTTTCTCAGCTGTCTGGCAAGAACTGGACATGAATAACAAATATCAGAATCATCTGTTGCATGATATTAGTTATTGCCTCTTTCCCCGGCTCCAGACTGATACGGAGGACGTGAACAGTCCTCAGGGCTGAAAGAACAGGTTCAGGACTATTTAGAAAGGCTGAACATATATAAATCCATGGGGCCAGATGCAATGCACCTAAGGGTGCTTGAGGCCCACAAATACAATTTTTACAACTCTGAAGGGCCCCAGTCTATCAACTCATAAAAAATGTATTGATGTATTTTTATACAGAGTACACCGTTAAGAACTATAGATCTATGTATTTAAAATAAACATGAATTAAGTGAAAAGGAAATTTAAAATTCTGAATAATTAAAAATGATTTAAAAAGTATTGTTTTTTAATTTTTTTAGAAAGGACAGGATGCAGATTTAAAATTTTAATTTTAATTTTGAATACTTTAAAATGTAATCATTTAAATAATTTTTTAACAAATGTAAATGTTTTTAAAAAGGGATGAATGCAGATTTAAAATTAAATTTTGAATAATTTAATATTTTTCTTTTTAAGTTTTTTGTTTGTTTATTTTTAAAGAGCTGGATGCAGACACCAGATGGGAGGAGGGTGTCTGCAGGAGGCTGGCAGGTCAGTTCCCGCTTCATATCTGACCACGCTTGTGCCTGCAGCCTGACTCCTGACTGTGCACCAGACTGGGTGGGAGAATTGTGCCAAAGCCCAGCCCACTCCGGGACCAGGCAGTGGCAGCACAGCTCCTTGTCCTGGCTGTGTGCCCTACCTGGCTGCAGTGCAGCTCACAGCTGCCTGCCAGGACTGCCGGGGAGGCAGACAGCTGCAGCCTGGCTCCTAGCTGTGTACCAGGTTTGTGCGCGAGGTGGGTGATGCAGCCTGTCTCCCAGCCAATGTCAGGGGAGTGTGGGCCGCTTTAAAAAGCCCAGCAGGCCACTTTTACCCACGGACCAGGGGTTGGGAACCCTTGATCTGGAGGATGGGATTGATTGCCCTCTCAGCAAGTTTGCAAATGACATTAAACTTGTAGGGAGTGGCAGATATGCTGAAGGATAAGCTTTGGATAGAGTTCCCTAAAGAATTTGGAGAATTGAAGGGTGGGGGCAGTGATGAGGTTCAACAAGGATGAATGCAGAGTCTTGCACTTAGGAAGGAAGAATCTAATCACTGCTACAGAATGAGGACTGACTGGCTAGGCAGCAGTTTGGCAGAAATGGACCTGGGTGTTATAGTGGAGAAGAAAGTGGATATGAGTTAAATGTACTGCTAAGAAGGCTAACGGTATATTGGGTTGCATTAGTAGGAGCATTGTCAACAGATCAAGGGCATTGATTATTACCTACTATTTGACTTTGATGAGGCCACATTTGGTGTATTGTGTCCACTTTTTGGCTCCCCACTACAGGAAAGATGTGGACAAATTAGAGAAAATTCAATGAATGGCAACAACATCGTTTAGAGTGTTGGTGACCTGACCTGCCCCTGGCTGCATCTGGGCAGATGTCACTGGGTAACTCGAAGGGGTGGAAGGCCATGAGTGCCGATGAAGCCCCCTTGCTCCAGGATCAGTTGCAGCCAGTACAAAACATTACCATATAGGGAGGTCTCGGAGCCAGGAAGTAAAGCAAATAATACATCCTAAAAATACTAGTAAAAAACGGTCAAAGTTTGTAATCTAACTGTAGCCTAAGAAAAAGAAAGAAGGTGGGGTATTTCTACACTTAACAAGGAAAAAGTACTGAAGTAAACAACCTGCATATATAAGGTTCATTGCAACTGGGTAGGGGCGCGTATGATTTGAGACATGCCTGTCTCCGTGTGCCTGCTTGAGATCTCAAATAAAACTTGGTGTGCTTTTCCGCCCAGGTGTCATTATTGGTGCTATGCACTCTGGGCAATGAACCCCAAACTGTTGCTAGCCCCGGCCTGTCTCCGGGCATCCTTACCCGCAACAAGAGGACTGGAGCACATGACTTATGTGTAGAGGTTTAGGTATTAGTCTTGTTTAGTCTACAGAAAAGAAGGAAGGGGTTACAAAAGAAAAGAACAAAGGAAGATTTGATGACAGCCTTTAACCATCTGAAAGGGAGTTCCAGGGAGGATAGAGCTAGGCTTTTCTTGGTAGTAATAAATGACAGAACTAGGAACAATGGTCTCTAGTTGCAATGAGGAAGGTATAGGTAGGATATCAGCAAAAAACTTTTTCACTAGGTGGGTGATAAAGCATTGGAATGGATTACCTAGGGAGATGGTGGAATTTCTGTCCTTAGAGGTTTTTAATATGTGACTTATAAAGCTCTGGTTGGAATGATCTAGTTGAGGTTGGTCCTGCTTTGAGCAGAGGTTGGACTAGATGACCTCCTGAGGTCCCTCCTAACCCTAATCTTCTATGATTCTTAGGCTATGTCTACACTTAAAAAGTTAAGTCAACTCTGTTAAGTCAACTTAACTCTTCAAGTGTAGACAGGGCCTTGGCTCCCTGCTGAAAAGGGAGCTGTGGTCCATGCCTAGAAGGGAGCAGCAGCTCCTTTCTTGCTGGGACACACGGCTCCTTTCTCAGTGGGACCCGTGCGGGTCCCGGGGAATGGGGCTCCCTTCTTGCGGGGACCCGGAGAAAGGAGCAGGGCTCCCTTCTTGCCGGGATTCACGTGGGTCCCAGTGAAGACAGCTGCTGGCACTCTACGGACAGCATAACCTCTGGGGATCCCCTGTCCGTGGAGCACTGGCGAAGAGAGCTGCCAGCACTCTGTGGACAGGGGATCCCCAGAATTTCCCCTGTCTGCAGAGTGCTTGGGAAGACAACCATTGGTGTTCCATGGACAGGGGATCCCCAGAGGATCCCCTGTCCATGGAGTGCCAGGGAAGACAGCCGCCTTCGGGTCCCAGGACAGGGGATCCCCGTGGAAGAGAGCCGCCAGCTCCCTTGTCCCCTAAGCAATTAAGTCAACCTAGGGCGTCCACACTGTGTTAGTTCGACTTAATAACATTGACTTAGACCTTAAGTCGACCTAACAGGCGGTAGTTATTAAGTCAACTTAAGGACACCATTGAGTCGATTTAATGAAAGCCCGGTGTGGACATAGAGTAATTTAGGTCGACTTAAGCATTCTTAATTTGACCTAAATTGCTAGTGTAGATATAGCCTAAGATTCTGATTAATAGGATGATATTATATAGCCTCTATTCAACTGATGCTGAAAGAAGAATAATTTACTAGTCCTTAGATCCACATTTCATCACCACGCGTGACTTGTGCACATAAAAAATGCCATTTCTCCCACAGAGGATGTTATGAACGACACAGACTGAGTAGGAATGAACATTATCTTTTTATAGGGCACTAGGTCAGCACAGAGGTACACATTAACACTGGGGTGCTATAGCTGTTCGGTAGTATAGACTGATTGTCCTCCCATTGCCTGCTGAGTGGGCAGAGAAAGCTATGCTAGACTGCTCATACTTTAGTTCTGGTCCACATGACAAAATAAAGAAGAGAAAGTGAATCCTTGCCTCTTTACCTAATTTGTACCTAATGTGATTATTATACAAAAGATAATTCTGAAAAGGCCAATATAATAGATGCTTCATTTCCCCAACTGCCTAAAGCTTATGAAGAGACCTGAGAAAATAAGGTGGTGAGAACTCTTACAATAGATCTACTGAATATAGAAGCAACAAAGACAGACCAGCTGTTTCCAAACTCCACTTTTGTCCCCTAGGCAAATAAAAGAAAATAAAATGTCTAGTTGGGAGCAATATTCCGTCCTTCTATCAATATATCCAGCTGAGACATTGCACCTGGCTACCAATCCACACAAATGATTTTTTACAAGAAATAAACACAAGTTGAGATAAGGGTTTGGGGACACTCTTAATAAAAAGGCTCATTATCTGGCATATATAAGAGCTTAGTGAGGCTTTAACAAAAAGACAAATTTCACTATCTAACCAAATGGGAAATACAAATAAATATTGCATCATCTAGTAACACAGTATACTTCTAAATGTGTTACAGACAAAGCTACTTTTAAAATTATATCTAACAATGTTGTTTAAGAGATTAGAGTTGGTAAAATAAGTCTCCCCCACCTCCCCGCCATAAGAAGCAAGAAAACGAGAATATACAAAGTTTGGAGACATCTCTTAATAATATCTTCAAGCACCACATCACATTTCTATTTACAGTGACAGGGTTTAAAAGGTTACAAGGATTTTTCCCCTTAGCCGATAAAGAAACATACTACACCAAATAAATTAATCTCTCCATATAGCATGATATAAGAACAGTAGCAACAGTGTTGACATAAGAGCACAAGTTAAATGCATGGTGGAAAGAGCCAACTGAAAAAATGGAATTTCCATCCCTTGGAAAATTCCAGTATCTTTACATTTGTTCTTTTCCTACATATTTGGAATGGAAAATTTAAATAAAAAATGACAAATTCCAGCCAGTTTTAATTTGGAAATGTTGAAATTAATATTGACAAACTGAAAAATTCAGTTCACAGATGCTAGCCATAGGGGAGTGCCTCAGATACAGGGAAAGATAGTGGGAGATCTAATCTGTTGGAAGCAGGACCAAGAGGGGAAAATGGGGACCTAGAACTATAGCTCCCAAGAGGTGCCTAGATGAATCAGGCAGACATTTGTCAACCCAAATTTAATTGAAAAGCTTTTGTTTCAATTTTCCCAATAGAAAATCTTCCAAAATCTACTTTTTCAAAATTTCAATTTTGATGAAAACCCACATTCTCATGGGAAATTGTTTCTTTGGTGTTTTTCCAGCCATTCCACATGGTTGTTGATCATGATATTTTAAGCCATGTTGTGAGGGAGAATCTCTCTAATGTAGCATGTTTCTTTATCGGTTGGAGTATTTCAACAGATAGATACACAACTCCTTTTACTGAATCAATGTTTTCTTCAGCTTCCTTTCCTCTTAAAGAGCTCTCTTCTGCCTGTCGGGAGAGGCTGGAACACTGCAAAGAAATTAAGTAAGGGTTAATTAGATTATTATTTTTAATTTGACTATTAGTCTTTTCCCTGAAAGACCCACCCTTGCTGCTGAGAGGTTCTGTCTATGAAGCTGACCCTGAAAATATTAATTAGGTAAGTATACCCATAAGCAAGGTTTGAAATATCAGGCCCCTAAGTCATCAGAGAGATGAAGCCAGCAGCAGCCAGACAAGGGAGAACTGAGATTGTCTGATTGCAGCTGCTGGGTATTTTTCAACTAGCAGTAACTACTTACAATGTGCCTTTAAAATCTTGCCAGACATTTCCAGCCTGCAAAGGAGTCCCCAAACACAAATATAGACCCTTGCAGAGTCAATGGGACTCTGAGAAGCCATGGGAGGGGGGATTGCACTAGCACATCTATTTGCCAAATAATAGCTTCCCAGAGCAATTTGGATAACTAAAAATTGCCTCAGTATTTTAGACAAATTGTAGAATAAGTACAAGAAACACTGCAAAGTGCTCAGTGACCTTGTCGAATTATCAAAGGCAAAACTGGCTAGTTGTAGGGGTGGCCCATGTACTTGTTGCTGTATAAATAGTAAGTGTGAATTCCAAAATGTTTTTTTTTAAATAGGAGAGAAAAGCTGCCTAGAAATAAGAAGAAAAAGAGGTAACTGTTTTTGCATTGTAAGATATTATCTCATCAAAGAAAATATTTCTATTATTTAGATGAAGAGTGTATACTTAGGTTAGTGTGAAATGCCTGCCAGTAAAAATGATACCCCAACATGCAACCCCAATTGAGAGGCAACTTTGGAAATTATTTATTTGTGATTCCCCAGCCAGAGAGGCAAGGTTTGTTGCAGTCATAAAACATTCAGTATCTGCATCTGGAAGAAGTTGTGCACGTTTCTTTGAAGCACCCCTGGCAGTTGATAATGGAGAGCTGTTGGCAATGGTTACAGAGGCAGATGCTTACCTGTACTCCTACAGTGTACAATCTTGGCTTGATGACAAGGTGAGAAGAAGGACAAGCCATCACAGAATGGGGGCAATTGCCAGCTGGTACTCTACTGGGGAAGGGTAAACTGGTCACCTAGGCCTTCTTACTTGAGTGTAGCAGATCTCATCAATCCTTGCCAGCATAAGCACCTGCCTGAAAACAAACAAACTACTCAAACAGGAGAAATGAAGGAAATTAAAAGAGTGATCATTTTTAAACAGACTTAAAGAAATTGGGTATTGTTAAATATGTTGTAGGTTGAAAAATAGTGTCAATAGAGAAAAATTACAGCCTAATTTATATAAACCATAGAGAAAAACATTGCACATTAAAATAAGTTATGATGACAGCAGCAAAAAGAAAAACAAGCTCTCCCCCCCAACTCTCGAGCTTTTATAACTCTATTTACTGTTTCTCCTTGATTTACAATACAGTCCACATGTTTTATTTATCCCTTCTATTGGTCTCTTTCCATGTCAATTAGGTGCCTGTTGTCATGGTTTACTTTAGTGATATGTTAAAAATATCCAACATCCCTCTTGAATTGTGAGCACAAGAAGTGAACACAGTATTCCAGCAGTAATCATGCCAATGACAAATACAGAGGCAAAATGACCCCTCAATTCCTACTCAATATGCTTATGTTCATGTACCCCAGGAGCACAATTAGTTGTTTTGGTCATAGCATCATAGTGACGGTTCATTTCCTGCTGGTTATTTAGTAAGACCCACAAATCTTTTTGTCAGTCACTTCTTCCCCATCCTGTATGGATGACCCACATTTTCCCCTAAAGCTATACATTTACATTTATCTCTCCTGAAATTCATATTGTTGGCTTGCAACCAGTTTACCGAGGGATACAGATTGCTCTGAATCAGTGACCTGTTTTCTTTATTTTTAATGCCCCCCCCCACAATTTTTGGGGTAATCTGCAAACTTTATCAGTGATGATTTTATGTTTTCTCAATGCTCATTAATAAAACTGTTAAATAGAGTAAGGATTAGGAATTTATCCCTGCTGAACACCACTGGAAACACCTCCACTAACGATAATTGTCCATTTGCAATTACCTTAAGAGACCTATCAGTTAGACAGTTTTAATCCATTTTATGTGGGCCATGAAAAAGTAGAAGGGTATCAGGAACACTCAGCATAGATTCCCCAAGGGCAAATCATGCTTGATCAACCTGTTTGCCCTCTATGATGATGACTGGTTCTATGGACATGGGGAAAGTAACTTTAGCAAATTTAATATGATCTTCCACAGTAGTCTTATCAGCAAATTAAAGTAGAAGGGCATCAGGAACACTGAGAGGTCTCATGGTATTGTGGAGCGCAGTCTCGCATACCCAGTGCTCCATGATGTCATGAGACCTGACATTCTCTAAGTATTGCAGAGTGCTGGGTATGCGAGACTGCTGTCTCTCTCTCTCTCTGTGTTGAGGAGACAGTGTGACTTAATCTCACATACCTAGTGCTTCATGATGCCGTGAGACCATACATTGGTCTCGCAACATTGTGGTATGCTGGGTATGCACTACTACACTTTGCAAAACCATACTCTCTTCCTAACAGAGAGAGAGAGAGAGTATGTGGTTTTGCAGTATGTCAGCAACCGCCAGCCACTGCCCAGGCAATGTGGAGATGAAAGAATTGATGATTGGATTCAGACTACTGTGGAGAAAAGTATATATTTTCAAGTCTTCATAAATAATTAACAGGGAGAGAGACAGTATGGCTATGTGTACATTTACTAAAATTAGTTCAAATTAGTTAATTTGAACTAACTAATTCAAACTAATTTTAATTAGTTCAAATTAATTTAATTCAAACCAGAAAAAATTAGTTGGAACTAAGCAAGTGCCATTCGTGGCACTTACTTAGTTCGAATTAGCGATTTACATTGATTTCAATGGGCCGGTTAGTTTGAACTAAGCAATTAGTTCGAACTAACATGGCCACATTGGTTAATTCGAACTAACTAGTTCGAATTAACCCTTAGTTCGAATAGGCTATTCGAACTTATTAGTTCGAATTAAGGAAGCCCTAATTCGAACTAATCAAAACCTAGTGTAGCCATGGCTTAAGTTAGTTCGAATTAAGCTTCCTTAATTTGAATTAATTTACCAGTGTGGACATAGCCTGTGGTATTGCAGAGCACAGTCTCACATATAGAGCACTACATGATGCCACAAGAGTGTAGGCCCTAGTATTTCGATTTCTGGCATGCACATCCAACTTGTACATTTAAGTCAAATCCAGCCTGACATAGCAAATGACACCTCTGACTTATTACTTACCCACAATTTCTTTTTTTTTTTAAATTCTGTGGTCAGTTACTCTTTATCTGTTAAGACAAGTTTTAATGAAGAATTCTCTCTTTTGGCTGCAGCACTGTTTCAGTTCTGAAATTCTCATCTATTATTTTTGTTTAGAACCTGCAAGAATATTTCAGTATTGGCAGCATGAAGCCTCCAGCATATGTCACTCAAATTGGAATCCCCATACTCATGATTTTTTTTTTCTTTACTCATTATAGATAGATGTATAAGGAGGTGGTCACCCTGTTCCCGAGGCTATGTCTACACTTACTAAAATTAGTTTGAATTAGTTAATTTGAACTAACTAATTCTAACTTATTTTAGTTAGTTCGAATTAACTTAATTTGAACTAGAAAAATTTAGTTCGAACTAAACAAGTGCCATTCATTGCACTTTTTAAATTTGAATTAGCGATTTGCATTGAATTCAATGGGCCAGTTAGTTCGAACTAATTGCTTCGTTTGAATTAACATGGTCACATTGGTTAATTCGAACTAACTAGTTCGAATTAACCCTTACTTCAAATAGCTATTCAAATTTATTAGTTCGAATTAAGGCAGACCTTAACTTGCCAGTGTAGACATAGCGCTTGTGTTTCCTCAAATCCATAGTAAAGTAAAACAGAGGATTACAAACCTGATTTTACACTCACATTGGTTTGACACCTATGTAACTTGAATGAGTTAGATAGGGGTCTCCCTTTCTATACTAATGTGAGAAGGGAATAAGGTTGTAATGAGATGGGAGGTAGTGTGTGGAAATGTATGCATCCTCTTGAAATCCAATCTTTCCATGTTTCACGTGTTCTGAGCATGCATTGCAGCTAGAGATCATTTGGGTATCTCTTCCTGGATCCGACTTCACACTTAGAATTATACACAGACAGAAATGCAGGTAAAAAAGCTTACTTAGCCAAAAAACAAACAAACCTCAAAACAAAAAGCAACAACGAACAACAACAAAACTTTGAAATGTGACTCCAGGTTAACAAAGCTTTTTAGTTGAGAATTTCTACAATTTTCATAAGGTTTTGGAAGAACAACTCTGTGTCTTTGATATCTATAAACAAAGTCCTGTGGCACTTTTAAAGACTAAGAGATTTATTTATCGCATGAGCTTTCATGAGAGAAAATCCCACTTCATCAGAAGCTTTGAAGATGGGAAATTTACAGAATGGGAGGAAATTAAATGCAGGGAAGTGTATGACATAGGATCAGGTCAGTCTGTAACAACAAATCAATATAGATGTTAGGATTCAAACACTGTCATACATTTCCCTTCATATCATTTCCTCCCATTCTGTAAATTTCTCATCTTCAAAGCACCTGTCGAAGTGGGATTTTCTCCCACAAAAGCACATGCTATAAATGAATCTCTTAATCTGTGTCTACACTTGTAAATTAAGTCGACTTAAGCTTGCTTAAGTTGCTTAAGTCGACTTAATTTACCCTGCATCTACACTACAGTTTCCTTAAGTCGACTTAAGCAAGTTGCTTAAGTCGACTTAATGAAAATTAAGTCAACTTTATTAAACCTCATTTTAATTCGACCTAAGGCTTAAGTCGACTTTTTCAAGTCAACTTAAGGCAGTGTAGACCTGGAGTAGCTCTAAGTCGACTTAGGGCTACTCCAGGACTCCACCACTGCCCTCCCTGCCGGGGGCGGGGGAGCACAGGGGAGCCTGGCATGCCATAGCCTTTGTCTTTAAAGGTGCCACAGGACTCTGTTTTTCTGCAATAGACTAACACAGCTATCCCTTTGGAATTTGATAACTATATGGCTCAACACTCTGATTCATTGTACACAAAGGACATAGATAAGTCTTCATACAAAATTTGTATGGCAGCTCTGACATGGGACATTGCCTACATCCTTTGCAGCTATAAAGCTTGGACTCTTACTGAGACTATGGACCACGTAAGATATACAGTAAAATGTGCATCCATGCATATACCCTGAAGTACTCATTATCTAACTTTAATAACTCTGCAATTAACACTACTCTCCACTACTCAGACTACATCCTTTCATTACTACATCCTCAATGACACCAGCATGACATAATAATTTTGGAGTTTCTAAGTTAAACTGTTATCAAGATATGCATTTGATAGTGAAGGGGCAAAAGAGTGTTTGCAAATTTTCAAAAGA
Source organism: Pelusios castaneus (assembly GCA_007922175.1). Classification (NCBI taxonomy): domain Eukaryota; kingdom Metazoa; phylum Chordata; order Testudines; family Pelomedusidae; genus Pelusios; species Pelusios castaneus. Next base: position 4,548,759 of record ML685807.1, on the reverse strand, counting down.
GTGCTACTATTTCAGAAATCGATTTAACTTGCCTCAAGCTTCCCAGAAATCTGTATTATGATAAAAGGCCCTGAATGCTCTTTATTAGGAAGATTGGTTATGTCTTGGTGGTGGTAGAGTGACAGGGTTTTTATTGCCATTTTAATGGAATTGGAGAGTCAATAATATATGGACAATAGAATTACTGCTACATCTTCATAGAGATGAAAATATTTTAACATGTACAGGAAAGATTGCAGCATTTGGCAATGCTTGTTTATTTACTGTTTTCCAGATATTTATCACTTTCTTACTCGTAGTATTTCTCACAAACTTTTCACAAGGAGGATTTAGTACTCATTCCAGAATTCCCCAAATTATGTGAAGCAAAAGTGTAAGCACTTTAACACACATCATTTTTCAAGCCATATAGCTTCACAATGGATTTATTATTTGGTGGGTATTTACTATATGAGGTGGGTGTCCACATGTTGCCTTCAGAAGAGCAGGGCTGGGCAGGCCTTTTCAGTAAAGGGACTACACTATTTTCTATCTCTATGTCATATAGTTCTCTCTTACCCCTGTAGCTATAAAAAAGAATAGGACTACTGTGGTTTGGGTTTTTGTTACTGTAAGCCATGAAATCACATTAAAATTAATTAGCATTATTATAACAACACTTTTTTATAACATTGTTTGACACTCCAGGGAGGAAGTGACACAAGTGTGAACTGTATAAGAAATCATTTTCTAAGTTTCATTCTCAAACTCCCCAACCTCATTGTTTTATTTAAAAAAATAATAATTTTCCCTTCAAATTGGTTTCCTGCTGTATTGAAACCAGCAAGTAGTCAAATCTCAGCAGCAGTCTTATATTGGTCTTGTTCATGTGAATCCTGAAAATCTTCCACTAAACTGCCACCATGAAATATGGCCTGTGTTTATATTATATATACACATATACCATGATTTCACACAGCATGGAAACTTCCTGCTGCACCTTCCTGCTGTAATGGATACTCCCAGCTTACACATATGTTATTACAGAAAAAAAGTTGCCTTTGAAATCAAAGCTGCTGGCCTAGCTACAGTTTTCCATTGTGTTTCACCTGCTGTTATACAAAGCATTTATCTTTTGGTCTTTATTAGGGAAATGAATATAGCATTTATTCTAAAAAAACCCCCAAAATTAAAAACTCAGTAGGTAGTCAGACTTGTCCAGTGGCTAAGTGGTATGTTCTGTACTGCCTTGAGGGAAACTAGGTTCTATTCCCAATCCTAAAGCAGTAATGAATAAGAGTAAATGAGGTATAGATCAATGTTTTTAACTCCTAAGCAACGTTTCACATAATATAGTACCTCTAGCCAATAAACATTAGTGATTCTGCAAACACTTATTTATATGAGCAAATTTATTTATATGATTATCTAGGAAATACTCGCAGGGATGGTCTAACTTGGTCCTGCCTTGAGTACATGGAGTGAACTAGAAGATCTCTCGAAGGCCCTTCTAGTCCTATACTTCTATGATTCAGTGATTCTATGAGTAATTCTGCTGACTCAATAAGAAACTATTTAGTTAATCCTGAGTTAGATTAGATCATATAGATATAATCCAACTACTGTTGAAATCAAGGGAAAGTCACCTGCTGACTTCAGTCCGAGTTGGATCAAACCCTCCCAGCACAGATGACAGTCTGCGAAAGGAGTATCACCTAGTCCTTTTCTACCTATCAGCAAAAATTAAAAGAGAGGAAAACCGGGATTTCATAAAGGCTTCAATGGTTGCATGTAGAAAAATACAGCTCTACAACCACAAATGAAATGCTCCAGAAAATTGTACCCATAATATCATTTATGGAAATGTTCAGTTTAAGATAGATAGCTCAAGTAATCTTATTTTTAAAAGGTCATAAAAACTCAAGAACAAAATAAACTACTACATTTCCTCAGTATTCATGAAGATGATGACACTAATGATGAGGATGAGGATTTTTTAGTAGTAATAGTACAACGGAACCTTTGAACCCAAATCAAGGATTGGGGTCCCACTAAAATAAGGTTTATACAGATATATAGCAAAGAGCACAGGCTCATACCCCAAAAGGCTTCTAAATCAGTCAATTTGAATTAGTAGAGTAAAGGTCTTTGAGGATCAGTGGTAGTTAGGCACCTAAATGACTTTGACTATCTGAGGAAAGGTATCTGCCCCAGAGATCTTACAATCATTTAAAAAAGTACATATGAGATTTAGTAGACTACTTCATTTTTAAATCACTTAGGCACCTTTGAAATTTTTACTCCAGGTGTCAAGTGACAAATGAGGTGAGTGGTGTGGGAAGAGAAAGTAACAAAACCCCCAGAGTTTTGTAGAAATGTTTCATTACATTTTTGTCCCTCCTTAGATACTATAGTAGTTCTTGATATGAAATTAATAAAAGCCAGACTCAGCTCTTGACACTACATGTTATGCAAATAAAGACAGAGTCACACTTCTACTTTTCCTGGATTTATATTGTATTCTGGGTTATGCTGATGCCAAAAGAAATGAGCACACAGATGTGTGCCATGAACTTCAATTAATAAACTAAAAGTGTAATACAATTATATCAAATATATATTTTTCAGCTGTCTCCTGACCTTTAATTTGCCAGTAGAGAAATGGAATTATGACAGTACTGGCAACTATTTTTAGTAGTGCAGCTCCTAAATGAAACTAGACCCAGTTTTACTTCCTGAGGCGGTACTAAAATGCCTCTTCATTCAAATAAACCGTATTTAATATTCTCTTTAGATCATGTCCCATGGGATATGTAAACTGAAAATGCTCTGCGGAGTGTCACTGTATATTTAATGCTTGGGTAGATGGGTAACTACCACATATTAATGAGTGTTTTATATATAAACATGTATAACTTTTTTTTGTGATCTAGGTGGGAAACTCTTCCATTTTTCTTATAGGCAAAATTATAGGATGATGTTTAGGAATTATGTCAGCATGGTTAGCTTAGACAATCTGAAGGACACAAAAAATTGGGAAATAATGTTTTAAGAACCAAGATCACAAATGATATTATAATCACTCTCCAAGTTTGTTATGTCTAGACAAAGCAGTTTGTTATACCTAGACAAAGCTTTAATGCTTTATGATAATGGTTCCTATAGCAGCAGTGATGCAAACATATATACAAATATATATATATTTTAAAATGGCTGTATGTTTGATGCAATTTGCTCCTTGAGCTCTCAAATATCTACCTCTACCAAAATAAATGGCCATGAAGGGCAAACCCTTTTTTTTTTTGGTACCTAATGAGCATGTTTGATTCAGAATTCAGATAAACATGAAAGCAAATTTTTCATCTGGCCAAAGCCCAGTCATTGTACTTTAAAATGTGTGCCAAATAGTGGCATTAATTCAAAGCAATGTGAGGAAACAATTTGTGTGAGACACAGGTATTTATATATATATTTGTGTTCAACGTGAGTGATGTTCTTTGTGATGGGATGGAGCTGAAAGATATAGCCACTTACTCCCTTTCACTCATGGCATGAAGATTAAATACTTAGTCTTTGTCCTCAAGGCCTTCCATAATTCTGCCCTACTCTATGCCTCATACCTTGTTTCTAATTGCATGGCCTACACCCTTAATTCCACCAGTGATGCCCATGTGAATGTCCTGATTATTTCCTTCTTCCATTTCCATCTTTATGCCTTCTTCTCTGGTAGTACTAAGAATGGAATAACCATCCTGTATCAGCACAGTAAGCCCACTCCCAGCTCATTCAGATCTATCTTTGGCTATGTCTACACTTACTAAAGTTAGTTTGAATTAGTTACTAACTAGAAAAATTTAGTTCGAACTAAGCAAGTGCCATGAATGGCACTTGCTTAGTTCAAATTAGTGAATTGCATTAAGTTCAATGGACCTGTTAGTTTGAACTAAGCAATTAGTTCGAGCTAACATCGCCACATTGGTTAATTCGAATTAACTACTTCAAATTAACCCTTAGTTCGAATAGCATATTCAAATATATTAGTTCGAATTAAGGAAGCCCTTAATTTGAACTAATTAAAGCCTAGTGTAGCCATGGCTTTAGTTAGTTCAAATTAAGCTTCCTTAATTTGAACTAACTTGCCAGTGTAGACATAGTTTGATTCCAATTTATTTTGCTATGGACAACCTAACCTTTGGGAAACATCTGAATATCACAGCTGAGGTTTTTTTAGGACTGAATTCTTATAAGGACTTTAAAAATCCCAGTCAATCCATTAACTCCCTCCTCTGTGTGTGTGGGTTTTTTCCCCATCAGTCTTTTACACTGTAAGTTCTTGGAGCAGAACTTGTCTTTACATGTCATGTTCCAATGCTCCATATAGTGATAACAAATAAGGCATTTTTGAGATAGAGGGTCATCAAAAAGCATTTCATTTTCAATCTCTCCATCAAGAATAACTTTTTATGAAGAGAGATAGATGAGAACTATCTTCACCCAGGTCTAGAAGTCAGGAATTCTTAAGAAACATGATGCAAAATATTCACAGAAAAGAAGAAAATTACCTGCTGTTGTATCTCATTACAAACTTGAAACACAAACAAGATTTGCTGAAAGATTCATGTGCCTTTCACATTCACTTGGGCTTGTCTGAATCTGGACCGATTTATTGTCTTGCATAAAAATCATGTAGCAGTTGTAGTGTCTGATGGATTTAACATACCACCAGGTGAATGTCAGTTATTTCTGCTGAGTTTTGCTTTAACTTTTTGGTGTTCTTTGAAACTGGAACTCAATTTAAAATATCAGGGGATGTGGACTAGGATCAAAGGAAATGTTTGCATGCACCAAAACACTATGAAAGTAGTAAATCAAATATTGCCCTATTGTACTACCAAACCTCAATTCCAGCCTGAATGCTACTTCCACTTATAATTCTGGGCAACTCATTTAACCCTTTTGAAAAATGGGGTTAATACTACTAACTTAACTATGGTATCTCAAAGGGTATAAATGAAAGGTTTTAGTTATGCAGTGTCTGTATTGAGTGTTACTACCACCAATATAAAACATATTTTGATTCCTTTTTAAAGACCTGAAAAGGAAAAATGAGTTCAGCAACTTTTCAGCAACTATAACTAATATAAGAATCATCATAGTTGAATAGTCTATCTTTTCTCACTTGTGTGAAAAAAATGTGTCTGAAACCATTTGCTTGAAATGTGATTAACAGAGGAGCACACAGACAATTACAAATGGCAGAAAGTTGTTATGATTATGAGACAGTATTTTATAAGTTTTAAATGAAGGACCAATGGGAAAACATTTGCATGCTGTGTCTCATTATTAGATTTTGTTTCCTCCTCCAAACTGTATGGCTCATTATTTGCAATTAAATTATAAACCAAAACAAACTAATTCCTCCTGATACAAATTAACTTTTATTTACTTTATTAAAGTTCTTGGCTTAAATTTTTACATGTGACATAGTGATGTGGAGTGCATTGTTTTTAAATGCTGAATCTGAGACCTCTTAAAGTAGCCTGAATTTCAGAAGGTGAAAAACCAGGTTTTATAATATGGACCCTTTCACATACTTCGTGTTGGTCTCCCAAGAACGGGGCACATAAAATCACTAGTCATTTCTGAAATGTAGGGTTATAGATCTTGCTGTTTGAACAGTTCATTATATTCATATTTTGTAATTAGAAAAGCATTAAGTTTTGCATATGGCCACTTATCCTCCAGTCATCACCACTGCAGCATTTAATCAAGCAGTGGAAGTGATCCCAGATTATTTTATGTTTAGAATTTGATATCTAGTCTGATTAGAAATCTGTGATGTGGACCAAGATATCATTTTAAATACTCCCCTTCCAACTTAATTGAGCTGTTTTAATTATTGATCCCAGGCAAGATAATGAAGAGGAAGATTCAGGACTTGATTAATAAACAATAAAAGAAGGGTAATGTAATTAATGCAAATCATTGTGGATTCTGTATCACTGACATTTTTTAAATCAACACAGGATGTTTTTTCTAAAAGATATTGTTGAGGAATTATTTGGTGTGTAGCTGTGTTAATCCGATTTCACCAAAACAGTAAATAATCCTGTGGCACCTTGGGGAACTGGAGCCTTAGGTTGAGTTAAGGATGGTTAAGTCACCCTACAGACCACCATGGCCACATTGGGTGCTTATTAAGTCCACTTACATGCTTCCTTAAGTAGGCTTAATAACACCGCCTCTGAAGGTCGACTTAAGACTTTAGTCAACCTTATTAAGTCAATTTAAGAAAGTGTAGTTGGGGAGTGCCCTTAAGTCAACCGAATTGGCCTCCAGGCCCCAGTGCAATGTGGGAAAGCTTCCCACGATACACCACTCCTCCGTCGACCTAGCACCTGCCAATGTGGACGCTGGCAGTCGACTGGAGTTTTCAGTGTGGACTCTCTAAGTCGACTTAACAAGGTCTATTTTAAATTGACTTAAAGTTGACCTTGTTAAGTCAACTTAACAGAGCCTCCAGGGTAGACATACCCTTGGAGACTAACACAAATTTGGGGGAGAGCATAAGATTTCATGGGTTAGAACACACTTCATCAGGTGCATGCTAAAAAAATAAGTTAGTCTCTAAGGCTATGTCTACACCTAAAAGTTGACTTAACAAAGTCGACTTAAGTTGACTTAACTAAGTAGACTTAGCACGTCCATACTAGAAGCCTAAGTTGACCTAACACATCCATGCAGTCACTTGCTAGGTCAACTTGGGAGAGGTGCATCATGGGAAGTGTGCCAACATGGCACCTGAGAAGGGCTCAATCCCCCGACCAATCCCAATAAAAGAGGAAGTGAGCTCAGCACCCTTCATTGTGCCTGGCAACTTGGAGCACCAGGAAGTCATGGACCGCAGTCTGTTGCTGCAACTTGTCAGGACGGTGCTCGACACTCGCTATGCAGTGCCCAGCACTCTCTTCATGTGGATCACAGTCTTCTTGGACCCCGATAATGCAGAGGCAGACAGCTGCACCACCACAATGCTGGCCCAGCAAGCTGCCGCGCTGATGGAGCTCTCCGTGCCCCGTCGCCTCTGGGCACGGGAAACCAGCAGTGACTGGTGGTACCACATCGTCCTCACCACCTGGGACGAAGACCAGTGGCTGCAGAACTTCAGGATGAGCAAGCAGGCCTTCCTGTAGCTGGTCCGCAAGCTCACCCAGGTCCTGCAGCGCAGGGATAGCCAATTACAACCCACCCTGCCTGTGGACAAGTGAGTGGCCATCACGGTCTGGAGGATGGTAACCCCACACTCTTACCTCTCCGTTGCCCACCAATTTGGCATCGGCAAGGCCACTGTGTGGGCCATCCTCCTGCAGGTCAGCATGGCCATCAGCCAGGTCCTGCTAGCCTGCCTCGTCACCCCGGACAAATTGCAGGACACCCTCGACTGCCTCTTCGCCCTCACCTTCCCCAACTGTCGGGGCATCGTGGATGGGACTCACATCCCTGTCTGAGCCCTGGAACACCAGACCATGGACTAACAGAACTGCAAGGGCTACTACGCCATAGTCTTGCAGGCCCTTGTGGACCACTTCTCGAACATTTACATAGGCTGGCTGGGGAAGGCACATGACGCCAGTATCCTGAGGAACTCCAGCCTCTACCGGTGCATGCAGGTGGGCACCTTCTTCCCCCAATACAACATCACCCTCAGGGACATGCAGGTGCCCATCCTGATCCTGGGGGATGCCGCCTACCCCTTGATGCCCTGGCTGATGAAACCATACATGAGCCACATGGACGTGAGTAGGGAGCTGTTCAACAGAAGGCTGAACATGTGCCACCTTCGGATGGCTCAAGACACTCTGGAGGGCCCTCCTGAAACACCTTCATCTCGCTGAGATAAACATCCCCAGGGTTGTCAGTGCCTCCTGTATCCTCCACAAGCTCTGTGATCTCCGGGGGGAAGGGGTACCCCACATCTGGGAGGCCAAAGCTGAATGCCTCGCCAGGCAGTTTCAGCAGCCTGACACCCTGCCCCAGAGGCAGTGAGCCCAGCAGTAGGCAGTGCTCATCTGTGACGCACTGAAGGCCCACTTCATCAGCAAGGAGCGCTGAGGGGTGAGCCTTCTACCTGACACCCTCACCTGCCTAACTCCTACCCACCCCCACTCACCCATTCCCCAAACCAATAAAAAAACCCAGACATGAGATAACGGTTTACATAGGTTTTATTTACAGGGGGAACTGAGGGTTGGGGCTTCAGGGGGAGTGTGGGGGTTGGGGGCTCAGGGGGGAAGAGGGGGCTCAGGGGGCAGGAAGGTCAGGGTGGGTGGCCAGTGCTAGTGGCCTGGGCTAGGTGGGTCCTGGGCCTTCAGGCAGCCACCCAGGGTTCTGGAGCAATGGTGACAGGGCACGCTGGGGTCCGAGGCAGCGGCGTCCTCAGCCTGCGAAGGGTGGAGGTGCTCCTCCAGCCACTCCAGAGATGCAGTGCTGCGCTCCAGGGCAATGGTTTGCTGCTCGACCAGGTCAGGGAGGCACTGGAGCATCCCCCTCCCGGCCCTCTGGTGGGCATCAACACACTCCCTCCAGGCTGTCAGCTGTGCCTCCTTGGCAAGGCGGACAAGGTCCTCAAGATGCTCATCTGTGGTGTGATGTGCCCTACTCCTCATCCTCATCAGGGCTGGTGGGGCCACAGGAGTGCCACATATCATATCATATCACCACATATGGTGGGGCTGCTGGAGAGAAGCAGAGAACAGAGTTCCTCCCGTTAGCTAACTCGCTAGTGCAGTGTGCAGCCTGACAGCAGCTGCTGTGTCCTAACCATCCCCCTGCTTCCCAATCCCTGTCCTTTGGGACAGGGCCCCCTAGAAACACATTGCAGTGCTGTGCTGCCCAGGTCGGGTGCTGTGGCCAAGGAGGGAGAGGAGCTCCTCATGGATCCAGGATGGGGCCCTCCTCCTTTGCTGGCTGCTGCCCTGGGACATCCTGCCAATATGGCAGTCCTGGTCAGCTCTGGGGAGCAGGGTTGGAAGGGCTTTGTCCTGCCTTGTGAGAGCAGGCTCTTCCTGGAGCCCAGAACCCTGGGAGGAAGGTCAGAATGCCAGTTAGGTCGACCTAGCCAATTGGGTCTACCTAAGGCATCCTAACAGGGTTTAAGTCGACCAATTATGGTTAACTTAAGTGTTAAGTCGACCTAACAGGCAGGAGTTATTAAGTCGACTTAAGGATGCCCTTAAGGTTGACTTAATGAAAGCCTGCTATGGACCTGGACTAAGTTAGGTTGACTTAAGCCTTCTTAAGTCGACCTAACTTTCAAGTGTAGACATAGCCTAAAGTATCACAGGATTCTCTGTCATTATTTTGAGGAAGTTATCTGACCTGCACTATAAAGGAGTCATACTAGAATATCACATTAGACCCCTCTGACCTTGGAATCTATTATTCCTATTATATGGGAATGCCTGGCATATTGGACAAGATTCTGTGACTATGCCATTCACAGAAGCAGTGATAGCAATTAAACTAATGCAACATTATATAAAGAATCATCCTGTGTCATTTTCTTGTGCATCTCATATTGTGTTTTGTCCAATGGAAGGAACCATGACAGGTCACTGAGTCCAGTCCCCTGAACTCATGGCAGGAACAAGAACCCTGTTAACCAATCCTTGACAGATGTTTGTCTAACCTGCATTTATAAACTTCCAGTGATGGAGATTCCACAACCTGCCTAGGCAACTTATTCCAGTGGTTAATCACCCTGACAGTTAAGATTTTTTTTCTAATATCTAAATTAAACCTCCCTTGCTGTAATTTAAGCCCATTGCTTCTCTTCTATCCACAAGGCTTGTTATCTCATCATAGAAAGCTACCAGGTTGGTTTGATATGATTTGTTCTTGACAAATCTATGTTGACTATCACTTAACACTTTATTATCTTCTAGATGTTTGCTAATTAATTCCTTAATTATTTGCTTCATTATTTTTCATTTACTTCTTATATTTGGGTTTGGCACATGGCCTTAATGATTTTTTTAAGGTTTGACCCAGATTCTGTACTTCACAGTCTCAACAGCCATTTTTCTTCTAAACCCAGTTCACCTACTTCTTGCAGCAGAATTCTTTCAGGGCTTGTTCTTCCCTCTGGTGTGAATAGGAACCTGATCTGTTTAAATCATATCCAGTGCTGTGACTGCCTCAATAGGAAAAGATCTTCAATATCTTTGGTGGGTCTCTACATGGGTACAGGTGTTCATCACCAAGAGATCATATTTCAGGAGTGAAGTCTTCGTTAGGAAATTACCTAAATTAAATGAGCTCACTTGAATTGCCTGAGCTCCTCTTCAGCCCATTTTGAAAAAAGAAGAAGCAAAAGCAATAAAGCAAGCCAGAAAAGATAGGAGTAAAGAGAAAACTTTTGATACAGATTAAAACAGATCCTCACAGGCTAATATACATGCTTAAATAGTTATTGAGACTCCTTCATAACTCTTAAATTTTAGTAGACAGCAACAAAAGTTCAAATTAAAATGCAAATATTGGCACTAAAGAAAGTGTGCAAGTGTGGTCACCAATGAAAACAATAGTTAATGGTTCAAAAAAACCACTTTGTGGAATAAAAGAAACAGTTCATTTGAGAGAGAGAGAGAGAGAGAGAGAGAGAGAGAGAGAGAGAGAGAGGTGCAATGGACTGAGCCTCCAACAGAGAAATCTCCAGCAGATTAGAGAACTTGCTGGAAGGATTACTGTTACTCTGCATAAAGGCCTTGCACAACCTTGCATCACAGTAGATATGTTAGGGAAAAGAAGGCACAGAGCAAGAGAGCAAGTGGGCATTGGAGGCAAGGAGCAATAGCCATTTACTGGTTTAGTTCAGGAATGCTGCTGTGACCATATAATAGTTTTTGTGAATTTGTTCAAGACTGTTGCCATATGGGACATTCCTCCAGTATCAAACATTTTAAACATGTTTAACATAGTTATTTTAAAGCAGATACTCAAAATTTCAATGATCAAAGTACATTTTAATTGCAGCAAGAAAAGCATTTCCGTAAGATATGCTGAAGTGCAGCAGTGTTCTGAGATACAGTAAAGAAGGGCAACAGTGTTGAAAAATCTATAAACACTGAGTTAAATGTCAGCATCATGTATATGAGACATTTCCAGTCTTACCTCATTAACTTATATGTAACATTAGCATCCCAAGTGTTTCTCCCCTCCTCCTCCTCCCTGTGTTTACATTTCTTTCTGTAATAGTAATATACGCCCCTATCCATTACAGCAAACTGAAGTCAAAGGGACAACTTGTCTGCTTAGATTCAGGCATGTTCTTAATTGTGTTACTTAGTTGTGACCATACTTTCTAGTACTGAAAGCCTTCTTTAGATTATTAGCAATTTTTAATTGCTACTTTAAAATACATTCCAAGTACATTAAAAAACAATTAGAACTAGTCAGGCATTTTAAACACACATATATTAACCATTGAAAAATGCGTAATTGAGTCAGATTTTCTTTAAAAATGAAATATCTCTCTGGTGTCAATAAATCAAGATCTTTGTAGAATAATTTAACCAATTCAGATTTAAAAATTAAAGAAACTGTTGAAAATATTTTTGCACAAAATGAAGTTAATTGTTCAAAAATATAATTTCGGTTTTGATTTGTTCTTAAGAAGAGTTGATCAGATCTTCTGTTTTACCCATTAAATTATGTTACATGGATGCAGGCCTCTTACTATGGAACTCAATGAAGCAATACGTTGATTGTAAATAGAAGCCCAACTTTTGTCTTCAGGCCATAATTGGGTCTTTGACCCATCTGAAAATCATATGAACCTGGCTGTTTTGACTGCCAGTGCAGTGACATTTTGCTTCATTCAGCATAAGAAGAAACCAACTAAAAGAAAAATCAGGTTATTTAAAATAAATCTCACTAAAAAAGTGATTTTGAAAGTTGTATATTTGATGATAAAAGACATTAGGGGTATACTGCTTAATTGAGCCTGTGTTCCTCCAGCCTGTCTAGGAGTTACTTTCCAAGTAGCTATACAGGAGGTTTTGAAATGAGATGTTTAATACCTCATAACAACTTGCCGGTCCAGAGAAGTTCTATTCTCCAGGGAATACAGCAGTGGAATGGTGCTGACACTTCTGTGATACAGAAGGATGTAAGAGTTAACTATATCCTGGCTTCAGTCACATGAGGCAGGTTGGAGTTAGAAAAGATAATACTTCTGTCATATGATAGGGGTCAAACTTTGCTGGCCCCACTGGCTGGTGTTACAGGCAGAAGGTGAAATCTGTAAAGTGAAAGTCTGATTCTGTGGGAGGGATGGGTAGAGAGCAGGTTGTTTGTTTGTCATTTTTGTTTTCAGATCCAAACCTTATTATGTATAAAAATGCCATAGGATATAAATTCTCTGTTAGGGTCTGAATAAACATAATGAATAAAAGCACTGACATTACTTTATCAAACGTAGCCCACTCTCAGACAACTTTTCAGAAAGTTCCAATCTCAGTTATTTTTTATATATGTTAGTATGACTTTGCACTTCCTGTTTGGATCTGTTTTCACTTTTTTCTCTATTGTATATCTGGTTGCCACCTATAATAATTAAAAAGTCTCAGTGACATCCAGGTTGGACCACATTCTTTGCTTCTACTTTGCTGAGGTTAATTACCTGAGTCTTCTTCAAAGGGAGATATGATTATTGTCTTTAAGGCATAAACTAAAACAGGCACTGGCCTACTTTAATTCGTCTCTTCTTACTTCTCCCTGCTAGTTGATTTCTTTCTACATGCTTTCCAATGGAGCTCCATTATGTGAAATATTCCAACACCCTTAAATATCCATGTATTCAGAACCAATGAAGAGAAATTGAAAGGTGTTATGGAAGTAAGGGATATATGTTTCTACACAAGAAGGTTCCAGAAGGCTTTGGTTCAAGAATTGGTTAGACCCCATTTCCTGATTCTGAAATCTGCCTCTTATCTTCCCCACAACCCCAATCCAGTTCCCATTCCCCAGGTCCCGCCTAGCTTTCTTTCAACTCCCTCATTATCCCTCTTCAGACCACCAGGTCCTCCCAGAGTACCTCTCCATCTCCTTCAGTTCTGATAAGTAAATTGAACACGACCCTAGCCTAGATTTTTAAAAAGAAAATAATAAGAAATCCCATCACTAATCTTAAACTGAAACATGACAAATGTGTTAAATCTCATAGCATAATAAAAAAACAGATTTTAATATACATTTTTAGTCTTCAGTATCCCCAGAGCTGAGAGACCTAAGTCAATTGCTATCTGATAAATCTATCCAAATTTAATGAACAAAGGGAATTTCTCCATCAAGAAATTAACAAACAAACAAAAAAAGAAATCCTCAGAATTAGAAAGCAGTTGCCAAAAGAAGAAGCTGTAAGCCCTCAGCGTTTTCTATCAGAATTCTTTAAGATCGTTGTAACAAACTCACTCCCTTTTGGACTGGAGATTAATTCATTTGAATATGGAGCAACATGGTTTTAATTATACTGATGTTCATGAGATCACTGCTGATATTCCCAACCCACACAGTTCTAAATTAAAAGCTCATACTTTTTCAAAAATCACTATTATTTGGGACATAGTGATCAGAAACAGAATCAAATCCTATTTGATTTACTCCTGTGAGAAATTCCATTAACTTTCATAGGATTACATCTGAGAGTAAGCAAGCAGAAGCTGGCGCTTATGGTCTAAGACAATTTGGAAAATCCACAGAAGGCAGCATTTTGCTCACTTTACTTATGTGAATAGTTTCACTGAGCTGAATGTTACCACTTAACATGAGTAAGCTGAGTCGGATCTGGCTGATACCTCTCTAATCATATATTATAAAGTCATGGGGAAAAATTCTTTCCACTGTGCTCCATGTATTGGTTCTCATTACAATCTTCACAAATCATGTTTGCAAATTGTTAACATTACTACAGTAAAGCTCCTTATACTGAGCATTTATCAAAGATTTGTAAGTGTTGGAGAGAAGTCTTCATTAGGCACTCACTGAAAATAATGATTAAACTAGCATAATTATTATATCAATATTATGATAATTTCTTTAATAAAAGAACAAGGTGCACTGTAACTATAATAATAATAGCAACAAGGGCATTTCTTAGGGTTACTTTCCGGCGGTGCGGAGGGGGGGTTGTAATTCTATCAATGTACAACTTGTGTCACTTACATTTTCACATGAAAAATGGAGTTACCCTGGAGGACCTAAATTTCCCAGGGCTGGGTTTCTTCAGCCCCATACGCATATAGACACCCTCATACATACACACATATTCATAGTTTAATAGAGCGCATCTGTGCAAACTGTGTAAAACAGAACTCTCAAGCTGATCCCTTATATGTCCCTACACTCAACAGAGTAGGTTGAACAGCACTTCTGAGCTGCCGCACTTACATGCCACTGGTACTGCACTGGAATAAAGTATGTCTGAGCAGATTGAGTTGAGCAGTACTTTCAAACTGCCATCCTTATATGCTACAGGTTCAGCATATCCCTATCCCCAGTTTCACATTACAATTATGCTGGTAGAACTCCCCTTGACGAGCAAACCTCACAGGATTCTTGGGCACTAGAGGGATCTTTAGCTTACGTAAGAGGAGTATTGCTGCAGAGCAAGATAAGTTGCTGAGGAGCAAGATAGGCAATCGAAGGTGGGTGGGCAAGAAAGAAGAGAAGAAAAGCTAGTTGTATACAAAGAGTAGATGAGCCAGTGGAGATATCACCAAATAAAAGCCTCAGGAAGATACAGGAGTGTTTGCAGAGAACTGGAAAGGAGAAGTGTAGAAGAGATGACTTGATGATAGAAAGAACTGGGAATAGTTTGGAGAATTGCACTGCTACAAGGAAAAGGCAAATCTATGTGATGGGGATTCCCTGCTGAGAAGAACAGACAGGCCAGTAACCAGAGCTGATCCAGACAACATAAGGGTGTGCTGCCTGCCAGGTGCTAAGGTATGGGATGTGGACTTGATGCTGAAGAAGATCCTAGTAGGAGTGGGAAATAATCCTCTGATTGTCTTTCATGTGGGTACAAATTATATAGTTATATTCTTGCTGGAGGTAGACTTTAATTAGAAGTGATGGAATTGATAAGACAGCGTCTGTCTGGGTAAAAATCAGATTGGGGAAGAAAACTAATAGATTTTCCCCTGGGATAGTGCTTGGGTATGATACAGACCACCAGGATCAGCTTTAGACATGGATAGAGACCTCTTTAAGGCTTCTAATGAAGAAAATACTACTGGTAACTGGTAACTGGTAAGGGATTATGGGAGACTTTAACCTCCCAGATACAGAGTGGAGGACATGTTCTAGTAGTAATAATAAGGCCCACACTTTCCTGGATGTGATAGCTAATGAATTCCTTCACCAAAGACTTACTGAACCAACAAGAGAGTATGCCATTGTAGATTTGATATTGGTGAGTAGTGAAGACATCATAGAATAAGAGACTGTAGGAGACACACTTGGTTTAACTGACCATGAACTAATTAATTTCAAACTAAATGGAAGAATAAACAAAAATAAATTTGTGACTAGGATCTTTGACTTCAAAGGGGCTAACTTTTTAAAAACAGGGGAATAGATTGGAGAAGTGGATTGGATTGAAGACCTCTTGGGTCTAAAGGTAGATGAGGTTTGGAATTCCTTCAAGTCAAAGTTGCAGGAACTATCTCAAGTCTGTATCTCAAGGCAAGGGACAAAATTCATAGGCAACAGTTGTAGACCACGCTGGATGAGTAAGCATCTCAGACAGGTGATGAAGAGAAAGAAAAAGCTTACCAGGAGTATAGGATAGGATGGACTAGCAAGGAAAACTACCTCTTGGAGGTCATAATATATAGAGATAAAGTAAGAAAGGCCAAAAGCCAAGTAGAGTTGAACCTTACAAAGGGAATCAAAACCAATAGTAAAAAGTTCTATAGCCATGTAAATAGGATCATGATGAGCTTGGGGATAGTGGTAGGGTGACTAATGGAAATGAGGATATGGAGGTAGAAATTACCACATCTAAAATAGAAGCCAAACTCAAATTGTTCAATGGGCTAAATTGGGGGGCCTGAATAATTCCCATCCAAAAATCTTAAAGAAACTGGCACATGAAATTGCAAGCCCATTACAAGGATTGTTAATGAATCTGTAAACAGGGGTTTGCGGGTACGATTGGAGAAGATAAGAGATATTATGGACAAAAGGAATGCAGTGGATCTAAATTACCTAGATTTCTGTAAGATATTTGATACAGTTCCATATAGGATATTATTAGTTAAATTGGAAAAGATGGGGATTAATATGAAAATTGAAAGACAGATAAGGAACTGGTTAAAGGGGAGACCATAACAGGTCATACTGAAAGGTAAACTGTTAGGGTAGAGGGAAGTTACTAGTGGAGTTTCTCAGGGATTGGTCTTGAGACCAGTCTTATTTAACCTTTTAATTACTGACCTTGACACAAAAAGTAGGAACATGCTAATAAAATTTGTAGATGACACAAAGTTGGGAGGTGTTGACAATATAGAGAAGGGCTGGGATGTCAGACAGGAAGATCGGGATGACCTTGTATGCTGGAGTAATAGGAATAAGATGCAATTTGATAGTGGAAAGTGCAAGGTCATGCATTTAGGGACTAATAACAAGATCTTTTCCCTATAAGATGGGGAAGCATCATTTGGAAGTAACGGAGGAGGAGAAGGACATGGGTGTACTGATTGATCACAGGATGACTGTGAGCTGCCAATGTGAGGTGGTCATGAAAAAAGCTAATGCAGTCCTAGGACACATCAGACAAGGTATTTCCAGAATAGATAGGGAGGCATTAGTATCTTTATACAACATGCTGGTAAGAGATCATCTGGAATATTGTATGCAGGTCTGGTTCCTATGTTAAAGAAAAAAATAATTCAAACTGTGACAGATGCAGAGAAGGATTGCAAGGGTAATCCGTGGAATGAAAACCTGCCTTATAAGAAGAGACTGAAAGGCTATGTCTACACTGGCAATTTAAATTGACTTAAGGAGGCTTAAATTGACTTAAAGTAAGCCGCATCCACACTAGGCTTTCATTAAGTCGACTTAAGAAATTCCTTAAGTCGACTTAATGAAAGCTTAAGTTGACTTAATAACTACCACTCATTAGGTCGACCTAACCCTTCCTTAGGTCGACCTAATCCCAGTGTGGACGCATAAGTCTACTTTGTTAAGTCGACTTAAGGGCAGTTAGGTCGACTTCACAAAGTGGACTAAGTCAACTTAAAGTGTTGCCACTTGTTAACTCAACTTTAATAAGGTCAATTTTAAGTCGACTTAAAGTGACCTTATTAAAGTTGACTTAACAAAAGTCGACTTAACTTTTCTAGTGTAGACATAGCCAAAGAGCTTGACTTGTTTAGCCTAACCAAAAGGAGATTCAGGGGAGACATGATTTTTCTCTAGAAACACATCAGAGGGATAAATAACAGAGAGGGAGAGGAATACTTTAAGTTCTGTGCCAATGTGGATAAAAAAGCAAATGGATATAAATTGGTAATCAGGAAGTTTAACTTGAAATTAGACCCAGGCTTTCTAACCATCAGGGAAGGGAAGTTCTGGAATTGCTTTCCAAGGGAAGCTGTGGGGGCAAAAAATCTAACTGGATTCATAATTGAGCTAGATAAATTTATGGAGGGTGTAGTCTGATGGAACAGCCTAGTTTGGCAATTTGCTGATCTTTGTGGTAGGTAAGCTAATGGCCTGAGAGGAAACATTTGATGGAGTTGGTGCTGAGTTATTAGAGAGATTTTTTTCTTCATTGTCTCGTTAGTGAGTTTTGCCCACAAGTTCAGGGTTTAACTAATTGCCATATTTGGGATCAGGAAGGAAATTTTCCCCAGGACAGATTGGCAAAGTCTCTGGGTATTTTTTTACCATCCTCTGTAGTATGGTGCACAGATCACTTGCTGGTGGATTCTCTGCACCTTAGGGTCTTCTAATCATGATTTAAGGACTCTAATCACTCAGTCATGGATTAGAGGTTTATTACAGGAGTGGGTGGGTGAGTGAGGATCTGTGACCTGTATTGTGCGGGAGGTTAAGCCAGATGTTCATATTGGTCCCTTTTGACCTTAGAGTCTTTGGGTCTATGAAAGAGTAAATTAAATTTGAAGAGAGTCTGGCAACCAGCTTGATTATAAAAAGTTTGTTTTGTTTTGTTTTATTGCCAGGTTTATAGAGACCCAAAAACAAAACAGTTACAATTTTACACTGTTTCAATTGAAATATTGAGGAAATCTAGCCCAAGTTAAATTACAAAAGGTCAGGTCTACAAAGTTATATTTGGAGTTAAAGAGAGAGAGAGAGAGAATTGGGGTCTCACTGCTCCATGAAGGGATTGAACTGGTTGAGGTTCACAGGTGGTTCTTGTAGCTGAGAGTGCAGAATGTTGCAAATAGGCAGAGCCCCAAACACCATCAATCAAGTAAAGGTGAAGTCCCAGTGCAACTGATGCAACTTTTGAATGCAGGCACAGAATGGAGTTTTGAGCTTAGATAGGGGCTTTTGTAAGGAAAAAGCTATGGTTCAAGGAAAAACACTAGATTTGTTTATGGGTAAATGGTAAGATAAGAAAGCATATCATAGTTGTTTTGTTTGGCCAGGACAATAGGAACTGATCATTCCTGGCTATGGGTAGTGTTCCTTCCAGGGAATTCACAGTGCAATTATGCGGATTCAGTATTTGGATATCAGTACAGGATTTGTTACTGGAATTGGACTGATAACTGCCTAGGTAGGGTTGCGTAGGCATAAGTTCATTAATAGCAAAGCAGAGATACCCCATCATACAGTGCTTCCCTCCTTCTCTGGTTCCAGAATTCAGTGTGATCTGTGCCTTGGACTCTCCTGACACAATTCTCTATAGAATGGAGATGTCCCCTCATCACATCTTTGGTGCAAATGAGGCTAGGGGACTTGGTTTAATCCTGTAACCCTTAACTCAGGGGCTATGTCTACACTTAGTGATTTAGGTCAACTTAAATAAGTCGACTTTAAGTTGCCCTTATTAAGTCAACTTAGAGAGTCCACACAGCACTCCTAAGTCGACTTAAGGTGGGCCTTACTAACTCAACTTAGAGAGCCTATACTAGACTCTCTAAGTTGACTAGTTAGGTCCAGGGAGAGCCAGCCCCACACGAGGCTGGCTCTCCCTGAGGCAGCAAGCCCCGGAGCGGTCTGGGGGAGAAAGGAGCATGGAGCCGCTTCTTTCTTGCTGGGACCCACATGGGCTCCTTTCTGTCGGGACCCCAGAGGTCCAGGCCAGAACAGAGCCCTGTGGCTCCCTTCTGGTTGGGACCATGCTCCAGCTCCTGGGAAGCCTTCGGAGGCTTCCCGGGAGCTGGAGCGCAGTTCCGGCTAGGAGGGAGTGGTTCCTCCTATCTGGGACCTCGTGGTCCTAGCAAGAAGGCACCATGGGGGTCCCTTCTCTTCAGGACCCTCGCATATCCCAGCAAAAAGGGAGTGGTGGCTCCCTTTTAGCCGGGACCTGTGGTGGTCCTGGAGAGAAGGGAGCTGGGAGAGCCGCCCGCCCCTCCTCGGCCCAGCAGAGCCAGCTGTGCGCCGGCTGGCTCTTCCAGGATGAGCTGGGAGTGGCTTCTTGGTCCCGGCACAGCCAGCTGGCACACAGCTGGCTCTGCCGGGACCAGCCGCCCGCTTTCCGGGCTCTCCAGCCAGGGTTCCAGTGGGGGATACCCTCCTGCTGCAGCCCTGGCTAGGGAGCTCTTCTCCCCAGGATGGCGGCTCCCCTGGCAGGGAAGCCGCAGGTCTGGGGAGAAATGAGCAGGGGCTCTGCCAGGGAGCCATGTGGTGCTCCCTTGTCCCCCCTGCCCTAAGTTGACCAAGTCGATTTAGGGTGTCTACACTGGCTAAGTCAACTTTTAAAAAATCAACTTAGGTACTAGTTCAAATTATAATGAGGTGTTATTAATTCCAACCAGGGTTTCCTTAATTCGACTTAAGGAGGACCTTAACTCGAATTAAGGAAAGCCCAGTGTAGACATGGATTAAATTAAGTCGATTTAAGCCTGCCTAAGTTATAAGTGTAGATGCACCCAGGGAGTTTACATGTGTCTCCCACTGCCTTTTTGTAAGGTTTTGTTTTGTTTTTTGTTTTTTTGTTTTTGTTTTCTGATCGGTCCTGTTTCCAAAAGAGGCTGATGCAAAGGAGTCCTTTGTGAGTCAGACAGGCTGGGTACTTTGCTCTGGTTCCCCAGTAACACAGAGCTGAAGGTAAAAACCTAAGAGTTATTTTGGGTAGCCCTGAGACACTTTTGGGAAACTGGAAGTATAGAGATATGCTTGTAGAAGGTTGTGATTTTAGAGACATTCCCTACCATGGGACAGTTTTGTGTGAATTGGGAGATGTGTCCTACAGGTGATCTAACATGGCTGCTCCCAGCTGCACACCTGTGAATCACTCCTGTCTTTGTTATTAAAGTTCTATTCCTCACTCATTCAATGGTGTGGTCTTTAATGAACCCTCAAGATCATTACATGGTGCCAGAAGATGGTGAATGAGTTTGGAGACTAAAAAGACTGGGAGGAAATCTGTGTTTGCAACTGAAAACAGACAAACACTGGGGACCTCTCAAAACAAAGGAAGCCTTCAGCAAGTAAGTGCAAGCTCTAAAGATGGATGTGTTGTATCCTCCTTCTCCTCTCTAAATGTCTGGTAATGTTGCAGAAAATTGGATAAAGTTTAAGCAGTGATTTCAATTGTATTTATCTGCCATTGGAGTGCAGAACAAAGATGAAAACCAAAAATCATCTATATTTTTACATATTGGTGTTGCAGAGGCACTGGATGTTTATAATAACTTTGAATTTCAAGATGGTGAAAGCATGAATTTAAATATAATACTGACTAAATTTGAGGAATATTGCATGCTAAAAAGGAATGTGACTTTTGAGAGGCATAGTTTTTTACATGCTTGCAAAAACTGGATAACACTATAGAGCAGTATGTCACAGTATTACGGAAACTCAATAAAAGCTGTAACTTTGGTGGCTTGGCAGAGTCTCTGATCAAAGACAGACTCATTTGTGGCATTACAGACAATATGTTAAGAGAAAGACTGTTCAGAGTGGGGGAGATCTCTTTGAATGAAGCTCTCCAAATATGTAGGGCCACTGAAATGGTAAAAACACAAGCAAAAGAGCTAAATTCACCAGAAGGGACAGTCCATGCACTCAGGGAAACAGTATATAGCCAGAGTGGCTCAAATTACAATATGAAACCAGCGCCTGCTATCTGGAAGACTGAGTCCAGATGGTCATGTGGTATGTGTGGATCAAGGCATGGTCCTAAACAGTGTCTTGCTTATGGGAAACTGTCATAACTGTGGGAAACATAATCATTTTGCAAACTGCTGCAGATACCACAGGAAGAAAAATCAAGTGCATTTAGTTACTCACAATGGCTATGTCTATACTACAGGCTCTGTTAAGTCGACTTAACAAGGTTGACTTTAGGTTGCCTTAGAGCATCCACACTAAACACTAAAATTGACTGCCTGTGTCCACATTGGCAGATGTTAGGTCGATAGAGAGTGTTGTGGGGGCCTGGAGCTACGTTCTCTCTAAGCTGCAGGGGCCACCACACACATTGCACAGCCCAATCCCCGCTGCATCCCTTCCCTTCTCCCCAGCCCCCCAATCTCCCACCCGCGGCTTTCCCCAGCTGCGGCTCTCCCCTTCTCTTCAGCCTGAGTCCAATTAGATCGACTTAGGCTATTCACCATCCACACTGGCTTTAGGTCGACTTAACAAGGTTGACTTAGGCATTAAGTCGACCTAATGAGGGGGATTCCAAAGGGGTAGCTGTGTTAGTCTATTGTAGAAAGACAACAGAGTCCTGTGGCACTTTTAAAGACTAACAGATTTATTTATCGCATGAGCTTTCGTGGGAGAAGATCCCACTTCGTCAGATGCTTTGAAGATAGGAAAGTTACAGAATGGGAGGAAATTAAATGCAGGGGAGTGTATGACATAGCATCAGGTCAGGCTGTAACAGCAAATCAAAATAGATGTTAGGATTCAAAACACTGGGGAACAGCACATAGAGGAGGGGGAGGTCAAATCACTAGTTGTAATGCAAGAAAAATCCATAGTCCCTGTTTAACCCCAAAACAACTGAGTCAAATTTGCATATAAGTTCGAGTTCTGCAGTCTCTCTTTGAAGCTGTGATTTGTTATTCATCTGTTTCAACACAGCTATTAACAAGTTGTTAAGGGAGTGAGCAGGGAGATTGAAGTGTTCCCCTACAGGTTTTGCAGTGTTGCAATTTCTGATGTCAGATTTGTGTCCATTGATTCTTTGGCGCAGAGACTGTCCTGTCTGTCCAATATATAAGGCAGAGGGGCATTTCCGGCACATGATGGCATAAATCACATTGGTGGATGAGCAGGTGAACGAACCCTTGATGGAGTAGGTAGCTAGGTGTGTTGATAGCATAGGGTCTTAGGAGAGAGTCCACATAGCCAGATAATCCTGCTGTAAGCGTGCCAATGCCTGAGATGATGGGGCGTCCGGGGTTTCCTCTTTTGTGTATTTTAGGTAGTAGATAGAATATCCCTGGACGGGGTTCTGGCGGTGTTTCTGTCTTGATTTGTTCTTGTGCTGCTTTGGGGAGTTTCTTGAGTAAGTGTTGTAGTTCCTTCTGGTATTCCTCAGTGGGGTCAGAGAGGAGTGGTTTGTAAAACATTCCATTGGACAGCTGTTTATAAGCCTCCTGATTGTAATCCGATTTATTCATGATGACGACGGCACCTCCCTTGTCAGCCTCCTTAATAATAATGTTAGAGTTGTTTCTGAGCCTCTGGAGGGCATTACGCTCTGCATGGCTGAGGGTCTGGTGTAAGTGATGTTGTTTGTCCACAATTTTAGCCTTTTCCCGGAGGCGGAAAAAATCTATATAGGAGTCTAGTCTGTTGTTCCGACCGTCAGGAGGAGTCCACGTTGAATACTTTTTCTTGCAATGTTGGGAGGAAGGTATCTGAAGGTCATTGCGGTCTACATTGGTGGTGGCGAAATAATCCTTGAGTCTGAGACGGCGAAAGTAGTTCTCAAGGTCACCGCAGAACTGTATCTTATGTGTGGGGGTGGTGGGGCAGAAAGAAAGTCCCCGAGACAGCACAGATTCTTCTGCTGGAGTAAGTCTATAGCAAGAAAGATTAACAATGTTGTTGGGTGGGTTAGAGGTGCTGTTGTTATCCCTTGTGGTATATTGGAGCTTGGACAGTTTGTTGTCTTTTTTCCTCTGTAGGGAAGCAAAGTGTGTGTTGTAGATGGATTTTCTCTTTTTAGTGAAGTCCACCCAGAGGGAAGATTGTGCTGGATGATGGTTTTGTAGAAGAGATTCCAGTGTGGAGACTTCGTTTCTAATTTTTTTCTGTTTGCTGTACAGGATGCTGATAAGGTGATTTCTGAGAGAGTTTATGGCACAATCTCTCACTGTAGTCTGTAATATGTCGATAGTAATGGGTTCTTCACCTTCAGTCTTGTTTCCAATGTCCATTACTGGTACAAGTAATTCTGACACAGGAGTGAAATGAAGTAAAAAGCTTGAGACACATGTTACATCATTTTTAATCAAACTATGCTTGCTTTCGTCTTCTGGGTAGTCCTTTCAAAGTTAATGAAATGCTCACAAGAGTTTAACAGTTCATGTTGTTATAAGGGAGGAAGTTCTGTAGTATGACTTTTGCAATTATTGCTACAAGTTCAAACCAGGGCCAGTGCCCCATTGTCAATTTACATAAAAACATAACTATGAGGGTCTCAGATAACCACTTGGCTGCAGAAGAGGGAACACTTTTTCCCATCATGCATTTTTAGGTGCCCAGCCTTTCAAATATGGCAGGATGAAGGTGTTACAGATCTAGCACAGACATTTTGCAACAATCTGCTTTTCACTGTATCTCCTTTTTCTTCTCTGGTAAAAAAAATAAATATATTGTCATTTTTGTGTGTGTTTTGAGATGTTCCCATTTTATAAAACTTTAAGGATACTCCTCACACATTTAAAACGTTTTATGCTCAGAACCAAAAAGGCCTATTTTAAAACTGAGTCTGCAGGCAATTAAGTGAGTTTTCCCCACATCCCACTTTCTAAAGGATGATTAATGTCTTTTTATACTGAGAAATATAAGTATTTATAGATATTAGAGTTTGCTGCCAGATTTTAAAAGAGGTAAAATATAGCATTAAAATGATTATGACTTGTCCTTACAGAGCTAAGTCAGAAATGTGTGTGAAAAGGCAGCTTAAAGTTTACCTTTGCATTCCTCTGATTTTGGCACTTGTCATTAACCACCAGTTGTCGCTTTTGATCCTTGAAACTTTCTCTCTTTCCCCATTCAGGAGCTGCTACTACTGAAATTTAGAGTAAATATGCCTCCAAGAACCTAGGAATAACACTTTTCTTGAATGGAAGGGATAGATGTTGCTGGGGAATATATTTGAGTCATGCTTACCCACTTGGACTTCTCATATGCGGCTTGTTAACCATGAGGAAACCTGTAACTTTGACCTGATCTTGACTATGTTTTGCCTATGCCTCCTTCTTGTTGTATTCTTGAACTCACAGGACACTGTCTGGAAATTCACTCCTGCACAAAAGGGGAAGACAGGTGCCTCCATAGTCATAGTGAACTACACAGCTGCAGCTGAGACTGTAGTAGCCTAGAATACCATTCATTAATTGTATTTGGATGCAGTGGTTCTGGTGACTGTAAAATATTAATAAGTTTAGTATGAGAATAAGGAAGAGAAAGGTGTGCAGGTTGTAAAGAGAAAATAATCCCTTTGTCATTTTTTACAATACATGGTAATTTTCTTATGATTATCAGGGAGAAGGGATCAGAGTTTTGCATTTGAGCTTGCTGTTAGGTAATGCTTTATGAAAGTGACTTTATCAAATACCTCAACTTTGCTGCTGTTGTAGTAAAAAAATGTGCTCTTTGGAGTCCAAAACCATAGGCCATATGGGAAAATGGGTTATATGTTCAAATGCATGTTTTATTCACTGATCGGTCCCTTTCCCCTTGGACGTTACGTAACACATACATACATTTAACCTTAAGGATGTACACTGGGCAAAGTAAGAAAGAATTAAGAAGTTCCTACATTTATTTTCAAAAAAATATTTCAGTGCAGAGCATCCAGTATACTGTACTATACATCTGCCCTGAGGAAATGTAGCTAAATATAAGCTGTTTTGTTTTGGATGTGAGTGAAGGGCCAGGAGGGGTTATATTATTTCTGCAGCTGCTAGGACATCACCAAAAGCAAAATCAAATTATGTCGGCAAACTGTGGATTAGGGATGGGTGAACTAGTTTAAGAAAACAATCTAAATCTACCCTGAAGTAAGAAGCCCTAGAGATAGATTATTGAGGTTGCACTATTTAAAGAGCAGATGTATGCATGTGCCTCTATTCACTATCCACTTTCTAGCCAAACAGTAATCTGGTTTCTTCCCCAATAGGGGAAAGGAACAAAATGTGTTTAATTTGCTAATAAATGCTTCTTATTGTCAATATCATATTCACAGTCATGTCTCATCTTGTATCATAGTTTGCTTCTAAGACAATAAGTAAGGAAATGTGTTGGGACCACTGGAATGAAATTCCAATAAATATTATTCTGAGGACACAATTATTTAAAAAAAGAAAATTACATGAAGCTGTCCTAGTTGAGATGTTCTCTTCTGAATTTGCCTGAGGGAAATAATTTTGTTCTCTATTATATTCAAACTATTGTAATCTGAACAGGCTGAACATTGTAGACATGGAGAACATGATGGGTATTTATGGCAACATAGAGAAAGTGGAGATGGAGAGATCCAATGACCACATACTTTGTCTCTGTCTTTGATGTCACATGTCATCAGCTGGAGAGTTTTGTTTTCCATGGTGGCCTAAGATCAGTGATCTATACTGTGCTAACATCAGCTCTATAATGCTGACTGTTGTGCTCTTTTCAACATTTATGGGTCCTTCCTTCCGTCCATGGTTTAGTATAATTCTAGACTTATCGGTCATTATTTTATCCAGGATTAGGCCGACTTCCGTCTGCCGTAAGATAGAAAAATGTTTCTAGCACACTTAAATGTTGTATTAGGAAAACATTTTTACTTTGTGATTTATTTGAACTTCTAATTTACAGACCAAATAGGCCTTAGAAGATGTACTTTTTGATGTTTAGAATGTTAAACAGTACAGTCAGGAAACGTGTTATCTTTCTGATGTATATCCTTTTGTGTTTGTATTCTTTTTATAGTCATTACTATTTCATCAGTGTTTTTATGTCTAATTATAATGTATATTTACTGAGTTTGATTCACCACTGAATTACTCCAGTTTTTGCTGATGTAAGATCACTGATTTAAATGAAGTTACAGCTGCACAAAACTAGAGTAATGCTGGTAAATCAGGCACAGCTGTTTATAACAGCTTTCATTTGAGTATCACTGATCTGCTCCACAAACATAAAGTAAACAAGGAGCTTTAAACAGATAGCTTTAAGGCACACATAGATTAAGTGATACACCTAAAATGGCAAAGAAAATTACTGGTAAAACTTCAAAAAGAACAATGAAACCTTACTAGACTGTGAGTGTCTTCTCCATCCATGTGACCATAGTATTTTTTTTAAAAAATAAACACTAGATTAAAGGACAAAAGAGTCTTGTGGCACTTTTAAAGACTAACAGATTTATTAAT
>ML685807.1:4492787-4521573 GCA_007922175.1 Pelusios castaneus | reverse complement strand
ATTAATAAATCTGTTAGTCTTTAAAAGTGCCACAAGACTCTTTTGTCTTTCTACAATAGACTAACACGGCTACCCCTTTGGAATTTGACTAGATTAAAGGGTAATTTTTCTTTTGGACTAACTACCTCTTATTGATTTGCTGTCATAAGCCTAGGTTGGCTGACTCTCGTAAGTATAGTGTAACACCTAGGCTCTGAAAGAATGACTACCTGAGGATTACTTTGATGTTGGATTCCATTTTAAATGTTTCATAACATATAGTGAGCCAAAATGTAAAGTAAATTATATATTTTACCATATGGCTATGAAAATCATGATTAAACTAGCAATATTATTTTCTAATGAATTAGAATTTAAAAAGGTTTGACTTTATGGACACAGAGTTCTAGTGCAATATTCTGTATTCAAATATCTCTTGTGTACAACAAGAGGGGCTGTAACCCAGGGCTCCTTAACCCGATAATTTTTAGTCTCTGTGAGCTGGTATCAGGTCATATACCAAGAAAACACAGTCCATCTGTCTGTTATATGACTTGCAAAACACAACTCAGAACCATGACTTAAGCTTTTAACTTAACTTTTAACATGACTTTTAAGCTTATGACTTAAAAGCTTTACTTCTGGTGCCCAGCAGTACCCCTTGGAATTATCTTCACAACTATCTCTGTTTATCAGCCTTAAGCAACACAAAAAAATTGGTAATTAGGATAACCCAAAAGTCAAGGCACTTGATAATTACCGTGGAAGTCTAAGTCAGTCTTTGGGTGATTCA
Organism: Pelusios castaneus; assembly: GCA_007922175.1. Lineage (NCBI taxonomy): Eukaryota > Metazoa > Chordata > Testudines > Pelomedusidae > Pelusios > Pelusios castaneus. Next base: position 4,520,801 of record ML685807.1, on the reverse strand, counting down.
GTCACAGATTTTCAGATGACTAGTTCTTCTCTCTGTGCCTGGAGACTTTTTGATGTGTCCATGACGTGCTGCTTTCAACTCAATACCTCCCTCTTATACACCCAAAAACATGTCAGTCTAGAAAAGGTTACATAGTTGACCAAACAAAATCAATCACTGGGAAGAAGCAAAAGTTACAAGCATGTCACTAGTAAAAATATGCTGAGGTGTTAGTCTAGTAGATTTTTCCCATATTTGCTGTTCTAAAATATATCCAGACTTCCTGTTTTTCACATAAAACTACCTCATCATATTCAGAGAGAGAGAGAATGCACAGAGTCAAGCTTACTTCATGTGTCCACTGTATACTCCCCTCACCCCCTCCCAGTTTCATAGGTATATTAAGTTCTTGCAAAGGCCTGAAAATGGCTAAAGGCAGTAAAGAAGATAATTGGTAGTCCACCCCAGTTATTGGCAGTGGCTTACACAACTGCCTGATTTAAAAAAAAATGGCCCTATGCAGGGAAAGTTTGGAGAAAAGTGTCAACATGCTGAGCTCTATTTTAGCATGGTTTAGTTTTTCCCACCTATAACATCTGTTCTTCCCCTTGTACCTTCAGGCTTTATGGAAATGTATTTATACAACAGCATTGGGGTAACACAGCTGCAGTCTATTCACAGAACATCACTGCGGATAGGTAAAAAAGATTAATTTAGTGCTCCTTTGAGACACTGGGAAACAGAAAAAATGAAGTACATTATTACACTGTCTCCCTTTATGGGCATTAATTTTAAAGAATCGCAGGAACTCTCTATAGAGATCTGATGAAAAAAGAAAAAAAATACCCTTTATGGATATCTATGGACTCTATAGAGATTTCTGTGAAATATATTAGATTCTATAGAAATCTTGTGGAGTTTGAAACTGTACTGACAATATATACCTTCTCCATTTTTCTTTCCCTAAATCTACCTCTTCTTTGTATCCCATCTCCTTTCCACTTGTTCATATATATATACAACATTTTTGTTGTTGAGACTGAGGAAAAAATCTAATTGGATTACAAAGAATCAAGAATCCAGCCTACGAGTCAATTTCTGATCCACCCCACTCTGAGGTCACTGAGACATATTTTTATTCTTGGAGTGGATTTAAAGAACAATGGCTTCTTATACATCTGCCAAATCTCTCCTTCTTCCTCAGGGTAGAATTCCTCACTCCACTATTTACCACTATTATGCATACTGATACAGTAGGCATTAAGGCTATGTCTACACTTGAAAATTTAGGTCGACTTAGCATGTCCACACCTAAATTTAAAGTTGACTTAGGAGAGAACTTACAAACTTGACCTAGAGCATCACACTGGATACCTAGGTCAACTGCTAGGGGCTAGGGGGACCTAGGGCAGGTCCACGGGGGCAGGGAGGGCACCCCTTACCAGTGCCAGGGGGCTCAGCCTTTGCCCCATTGTACATAGGGCATGCCAGGGTCCTCCTGTGCCCTTCCCCCCCTGGTAGGGAGGGCAGGGGTGGAGTCCTGGAGTATCCCTATGTCGACTTAAGGCTACTCCAGGTCTACACTGCCTTAAGTCAACTTGAAAAAGTCGACTTAAGCCAAAAGTCGACCTAAAAGTAGGTTTAATAAAGTCAACTTAATTTTCCTTAAGTTGACTTAAGCAGCTTGCTTAAGTCGACTTAAAGAAACTGTAGTGTAGATGCAGGGTAAATTAAGTCGATTTAGGCAAGCTTAAGTCGACTTAATTTACAAATGTAGATGCACCCTGAGGCACTAGAGGTTAAGAGCAGAAGAGACGGTGCAACACTGAAGTCCAAATTGGGCTGGGAATTAGTTTCTCCCCAGGTAAATTACAGCAATATGTTCAAAGCCAAGGAATAAATTTTGATCTGACAGCTCTCAAATGGTTACGGTAGGTCCAGCAGGAAAAATATTGTTACTACATTTGCTGAACAGAGGGAGCCACTAGTGGGCAAGCGGGGTGCAGCATTCATACCTTTGTGATTATTGGCTAAGATCTGTTGTATCTTTTAACAACTTTATATGGTTAAAAGTTAGTTATTAATATCCCGGTTTTACTGGTAAATTAAGACATAGAGAAAGTGAAGTGACTTACATAGCATGCCAGTAATGGGAGGTGATAGTGTTTGATACTAGTTAGGCTTCATCTGGAGTACTGTGTGCAATTTTATTTAAAAAAAAATAGTATAAAAAGGATGTAAAGAAACTGGAAAGGATACAGAGGTGAGTGGCAAAGCTGATCAAAGGAACAGAACACAAGTGATATGAGCAAAGGCTAAAAGTATATGGGTATGTTTATTTTGGAAAAAAGTTTAAGGGGAGACAAGATAGTAGTCTTTAAATATGTGAAAGGCAGGCATAAAAAGATGGAGAAAAGTCGTTCTCTCTTGCCGTAGATGACAAGAGGCAATGGGGTTTAAGCTAAAGTATAGCAGTTCTATTCTACACTGCCAGCACAAATTCTCTGGCTGATGACACGAGCTCTGTAAGCTACACAGAATAGCTTGCCAAAGTAACTTGTGTAACTCCCATCAACCCCATAACTTCCATTTAGTTCTCTGTTTCCACTGTGCTGCGCCAATGGGAAATGCATACCCATAGATGCAGCACTACACTTTTTGAAAAGGTGGTCTTATTAAATTGACTCCCAGATCAATTGAGCAGGTCTTCACTTCCACTCAATTGATCCAGATAAATCGATCTGACTGGAGAATTTACCACACTAAGTGCAGACATATCTTTAGATTAAATCTCAAGAAAAGTTTCCTAACTGTTAGGACAATAGAACAATGGAACAGACTTCAAAGGTTCTTCACTAGAGGTTTTCAAATAGAGGCTAGTCATCTGTCTTGAATGGTTTAGATGCAAGAAATCCACATCTTGGCAGAGAGATAAACTAGATGACCCTTCTAGACCCTTCTAACCCTATACCTTTGTGATTCTATGATTCTGCCTCAAGGTATATTGTACATACTGCGTGAACATATTTATGACATCACTGGGACCATTGTTATGAATAAAGCTATTTATATGGCTATGTAAATCCAGGATCATCTCTAAATCATTAGGTGAGGTTGAAACTGGGTCCATGAATTTGTCTGTTTTCATTTCTCAAAGTGACCTTTGGGTCCATTATAATTTCTGAATTTTCTAGACTATTGTGCACTTAATTAGTTCAATGCATGCCCCTTACTAATGATAGAAACATCTGTGGTTTTGTTGGTTTGTTTTTCCAAACAGCTGACTCTTTCAAGGCACTAATATAGGATTGCTAAGGCAGGTCACAAAACCAGTGTTTGAACATTTTTGTCTAATTCCAAATAGCTGTTCAGTTTGATAGCATTTATACTCAGTTTTACTTGCTGGTAGTGAAATTCACCCAAGTGCACAGGGCTAACACAAAAACTGAAATGGGACAAAAATGCAACTTAAAATGCTGCATACACCTTGTCTTGATCCTCTGCACAAAGATGAATTTCACTCTGTTTGTGACTGTTGCTCAGATATTTTATTGTTTAAACAAACATCTGGGAAAATAGTTTTCTTCACACAAATATTCATATTCATTGTGAAGTTCAGTTTTCTTCCAAAGCGAAGACTGTATCCACATTTCCCCATTTAAATAGCTCCTGTCTTCTTATCAAGAAAGCAAAACTTGTACCATGTGACTCAGATGACCAATCAAACACCACAAAATTAATAATTCAATATGGCTGAAGTGAACACTTCCATGCAGATACTGAAATTTGTTCTTAATTTTTTTCTAGCAATTAATCACAGTAAATAAATTTGGAAAAAATATTCAGCCATTCATTAATGAAGGGCTAAACTGTATAATATATTCACAATGAGTAATTCAACCTTCCAATAATATTCCTTTATAATGGTTCATGTAATAGCTATGAACATATATGCATATAAATGGAGGGCAGATCCATTAAAATCTTTAATGCATTAGCCTTGGATTTTAGAGTCAGGAGTTGAATTCCCTGCTCTACTCCAGGCTGCTGTTTGCCATGACCAAAAAAGAAAAAGAAACAAAAAGTTTTATGCTATTTAACTAATAATTACTTTCCTGTGGAAATCATAAGAAGTTGAATGTCTTTTGTTTCATAATATAAATAGGTTAAAACAATATAATATTAGTTAAAAACCCATAATCACTCCACTGAACAAGTATGGAAGCAAATGTGTATTTAACAAAACATTGTGAGGGTTGCTTGTTCAGTAACAGCATGAGAGGAAATGGTTGACATGGTGGAAGCAATCCTTCTTATATATGGCAACTGGTGATGAATTCTGGCCCTATAGCCAGTATCACTGATTCCTGTAACTATACAAATAATCCGATTTGAAAAACTACATAATGTTGCACCCCAAAATTCTTGGATGAAAAACTAGAGGCTGTTTATTAATATTAGGCCTATGGATTGAAAAATCAATGGACAATTTCCAAGTATAAATTCTACTATAAAATATATTTTATAGGCAAAAATCCATTACGAGGGGATATTAACTTGTGGTCTATTGAAAACCACTCTGGCTCTACATTAATATTTTATCATTGTAGAAGCTGGACTACTACCTTCATAGTTTTATAAAAAAAATAATTTTAGACATCCAGTGGGGAAACATGTATCTGATCGGAAAGGCAGTGTTTAAAGGACTTGTATTCAGAAAGGTCCAGTGCTAGGTTAAATTTGTCTCTGAATAGAAACAGAAAAACATAGTGAAGAGTCATTTATTTTCCAAGAAGCCCACTATTTAAAAGATAATTTGTCTAAATATTTTTTCTTGATTGTTGTATCATTAATACATAATACCACCTTGTAAGGAAAACAAAGATGTCATTGTTTCCTTTTCAGGCTTCCTAAACCAGTTTATAAGATTTACTATCTCCAAATGTTTCTTTAATTTCTTAAGTCTACCCTGTCCCAACATACAGAATATTATTTTTAACTGCATTGTCTTCAGTGCAGCTTTTCGTTCTCTGTTGGTCCTAAGCTCCAACATTTCAACCCCACAAATGATATCAATAATTTTATCCTAATTAATACCTTAGGTGCATATATTTTTTTTAAAGAAATTCTTCCACTTTGAAGCATATGTAAGGAATTTTAGGTCCACAGCGTTTCCACGGTTATCTAGTATTCCACATTCTATGATCAGACCATATGTATTTCCATAATACACCACATATATACCATAATATACTATGATCAGGTATGCTTTATGATATATACTATAATATGGGATTCTACCAACTGAGCTTAAGAGTTCTTTTTGTTATGTCAAGCAGTATTTTCACCTATGTGCTCTGTAAAACTAATAATAAAGGCTGAGAAAGGATGAAATATCAATTTATTTTAGATTCATGTACAAAAAGTGTGATCAGCCAATTGTTTATGTTTAGCTGAATAGACCACTGAGGATGGATACTATAAATATGGGCCCACGCTGTCAAAATTTTATGCCTAAAATTAGATTCCTACATCTATATCTAGCATCCGAATAAAACTGAATTTCAAAAGTGTTGTTGAAAATGGAAGGTTATCCTGAAGCCAATGAAAGTTAGGAATACTCTGCATTTCTGAAAATCAGGCCCCCCTTTCAGGCTCCGGACGTGTCAGCTGTGGACAAAGAGTCTTTAACAGAAAACTTGTAGGCATCAAAAGGAGGACCTGTTGCAAGACTGATCCCTCCCCAAATCTATTCCCTCCCCAGAATATTTGAGACATATTCTGCAGTTCCTTTATCACTGGTACTACACAGTGAGATATGGGCAACACACACAATATAGACCCACCCATTTATATGTTGTTCCTTCTTTTGGGAATATGCAATTGGTAAGGGTTTTGTATAAGGTTGGTCTAACACAGCATGTAGATAATATTAAGCAGTATGCCCATAGTTTCCTAAGACAACAGCATTTTTAAAAAATAGATATTGAAGGCAACATATTCCTGACTCAGGAAAGCATCATTATTTAGCAAAGAACTAATGCATATGCTTAAGTCCCATTTAGAGATGGGCAAAAAATGTGGATTTTTTTTTTTTTTTTTGGCAGGAAAATGAAACATTCACCAATTCTTGCTAATACTCCCAGAATTGTTTTGATTTAAAAAAAAAATTACACAATTTGAAACATTTCGTTTTGAGTTTTTGAAGTTAACATTTTGAATTTTGATTAAAAATGAGTTTCAGTTTAAAATTGTATTTAATTTTTTTAATATTAAGAAAACCTCTCAAATTAAATGGAAGATTTCATTTTGGTTGAATTAAATGTTTACTCTAACCTAAAATGAAATTCTTATGACATTTTTTTGGCCCATCATTTTTTTCTGAGAAAAAATGGCTTCAATTTGACCCTTTTTTTTCTGAGAAAAAATGGCTTCAATTTGACTGACAAATATCAGAAAACATATTGTAATATGTTTTCTGATATTTGTCAGTTTGCCCACCAAACCAAAAAATTAGTTATTTGCACAACATTAGTTTGTGGGACTTAAACATGTACTTTAAGTAAGCATATGCTTAAACGCTTCCCAAAATAGGGCCTTCAATTCTGAAGGTATTCTGTTTACTTTTCTGACTTTTTAAAGCTAGTTTATAACTGAAAATGTTACACATTATTCATATAAATTGTAATATATACGGAAACAATAGACATTTTCCTTATAAAGATTGTCTGTGATTCACTTCACTGTATATTAATGGAATCCATTGTATGTACTCTACTATAGCTTCATGTTAATAATGTTTATGGAAAACTGTAATCAATTCTCTTAGCAATAGATTGTTACTTAGAGAAACATTTTTTATTATGAATCTTTATCAATCAAATTATACTTTTATGTTTATTTTAAAATGAAGAAATAAAAAAAAGTTTTATTCATTTTTTCCATATATATATGCTGACAGAAATTGGCAAAATGGAACTTTGTGTAGAATTTTGGTATAAAGTTTGATGTATTTTTTTCCGAAATGTTTTCAGTGATACAGCTGATCCTATGGCTTAATGATGATTTTGAAGCAAAATTCCAATATATAAATGATTCCAAAGTTAAATAGTCTGGAAAATTTCCATGACATTTTAATTAATATATCATGATAGCTAAAAGATTTAAATGATACGTGCTGTAATATTTGTTCTGTACAACTTTCTTATTAATGAAAGATTTAAATGAAAATAGGAATGGAAGTCCTAATCTTTCATGCAAAATTCCATTGAATTCTATGTAAATTTCACATGCAGAATGCTTTTTTAATCTAGCCTTAAGTTTGTAGATAGGTTAATTAAGCAATCATGATTAGTTATTCATTTCGTATGCTCATTGTTGTATTGTATATGCATATGTACATATGTATTATACATCCTCCTCTGGGCACTGCACCTGGACATATTGGGAAGGTTTATGTGTTCAGTGACCCTGAAAGCTATCCAGGTTAAACCTTTAAATTCTGACAGGGCCACATTAGCTGGAGAAGCCAAAGTGTAGAGGCCAAATGAAGAGCAGTCCACTGCTTCTTGAGGTTGGCGGTCGAGTGGTAGGTCAACAACCTAGCCTCCTAAAAAATTATGGTATAGGAACAGAATAAGGTAGTCCTTTAAGCTTAGGATTTTTTTGTGTGCCCTACGTGAATATCTATATCCAGATTTAGATCTAAATCTGTACCCTGCATCCTGCAAGCTCATTTACACTTTTCATCAATTTATTAAAGAAATTGATCTAGATCTAGAGCTAGAGCTATATCCTAACAGGGGTAAATAAAGTACATAAGTGGGGGGGGAGGTGTCAAATTTGGTATTTGTATCTGAATTTTGAATGTATTTGTTCCCATGCCATTTAAAAGTAAATACATTTTGATTTTAATGTATAATTAGTAATCAGACAATTCAGTAAACAATACAGGAAAAGATAGCACACCAAATTGTCCATTGCCTTGTAGCTTTTCAATGGGGCAAATTGGGCATGGAAATATAAATAAGAATGGTAGCATTTTATCCCCACTCTGCACAGGTGTGGTCTACAAAAAGTTAATGACTGTAAAGAATCTAAAGGGGATACAGTGTTCAAATTTGCCTTCTGAGTATTCTGCACCCCTCAGAATTCAACAGTCATTCCAGACTGGTCAGATATCTGAATTTTTCATTAAATCATTTCCATGGTTTGAGTCAGATATTTTCTGTCTCTGAAAGATGCTGATGTTGATAAGCAAATGGAATGTCCATAAATGTTACTAGAAGTCTCATCTCTGCAGTGATCTGAGAAAAGTAGCTCATTACACATCTGAGATGTAACTCTGACTAGTAGTTGATAAAATACTTTAGCACAGTTTGGGGCAGAGGGAAGGGATTTCTCCTAGTTTTCGAAATTATCTTTATTTACTTCTGCAATATCTACTGGGTTATCTCCCCCTCCAGGGGAAAAAAAATCACTGGGGGTGCATCTACACTTCCAAATTAAGCTGACCTAAGGAGGCCTAAATAGACTCAAATGACTCTGTGTTCACACTGGCCTTTCCTGAAGTGTACTTAAGCAGTTCCTTAAGTCGACCTAAGGAAAAGTTAAGTCGACTTAGGTCCACCTAAAAGGAGGTGTTATTAACGCTTAAGTCAACTTCTTTAAGTTGACCTAAACCAGTGTAGACATAGAGTAGCAGGAAGTTGACCTCTAAGGCCTCCAGACCTTCCTCCTTGACCTCCCTCCCAGAGTACCTGGCACAGGAAGAGCCTGCCTTGGCCAAACACAGGGCAGGACTCACCCCTGACCACCGCTGATTGGGAGCAGGGCAGAGGAGAGCCACTGCCGCAGGCCGGCCCCATCCTGGAGTCACCAAGACATCCTTGACCTCCTGGCCATTTGCAGAGATGAGGCAATCAGCTCCCAATTGCAAGGCAGCCATCGCAATCGAGCGATGTATGCCTCCATCTCCCAGGCCCTGGCTGCCAAGGGCCACAGCTGGGACACCCAGCAGGTCCGGGTCAAGATCAAGGACCTCCGCCAGGGCTACCAAAAGGCCTGGGAGGAGATGCCCCCAAAAGGGGCAGCCCCCACCAGCTGCCGGTATTACTAGCAGCTGGATGTTTGTCTGGGCCAGGAGAGTGGCAGCCTGCCAGCCTACACCATTGACTCTACCAATCCCCCTCCCTTGAGGACAACCAGGAGGAGGGCTCAGGGGACGAGACTGTGGTGATGGAGCAGGGAGAGGCCGGGGCCCAGCAGGAGCAGGAGGATGCCCACTGGAGGGTCGAGCAGGGGCTGTGGAGGGGTGAGCAGAGGCTGCTCAAGCACATGGAGTTGCAGATCCAGTTCCTGGAGCACCTGGAGAAGTGCCTGTTCTCTCAGGGCCCTGACCTATGCCCCAGAAGCAGCCCTCCTCTCTGGCAGGCCAGGACATGGGGCAGATGTCTGCAAGCCTGGGACTCCCCTTCCAGAGGCCACTAGCACTGGTCCGTCCCCTGACCCTCTTCACACCCCTCAACCACCTCTCTCTCCACCGACCCTCTTCATTCCCCCCGACCTTCTTCACTTTCCACAAACCTCCCAACCCCCACAGCTCCCAACCCGCATTTCCTCCTCTGAATAAAAACCCTGAACACTGTTATACAGTGTGTCATGCTTTTTATTGGTGTGGGGACAGACGGGAGATGGGTATGTGGGGGAGGCAGGCATGGGCGGGTGATGGAGGTGACAGGGCCTGGTACCAGGCCCACTCCTCAGTGCTCCTTGCTGTTGAAGTGGGCCTCAGCACATCCTGGATGAGCTGTGTTTGCTGCTGGACTCACGAAGTCCGGGGCAGGGTGTCTTCAGGCTGCTCGTACTGTACAGCGAGCCACTCGGCCTTGGCTTCCCAGACATGGGGGAACCTTACCCCCCCCCCGCAGCTGGCAGAGGTTGTGCAGACAACAGCATGCGCTGATGACCTCTGGGAGGTTGCTCTGGCCCAGCTGCAGGTGAGTCATGAGGGCCCTCCAGCGGGCCTTGAGACGGCCAAAGGCATGCTCGATGATGCTGTGGCACTGGTTGAGCCTTCGATTGAAGAGGTCCCTGTTGTCATCCATGCAGCTCATGTATGGTGTAATCAGCCAAGGGAGCAAGGGTGGATCAGGACTGGCACCCTGAGGATCAGGACTGGCACCTGCACGTCCCCGATGGTGATGGTGTGGTTGGGGAATAAGGTGCCCACCTGTATGCACCTGTACAGGGCAGAGTTGCACAGGATCCGTGCATCATGCGCCTTCCTGGCCAGCCCACATAGATGTTCTGGACGATACCGTGGTGGTCCATGAAGGCCTGAATGATGATGGAGTAGTACCCCTGGTGGTTGATATAATCCCTGGCACGGTGTTCCGGGGCTCGGACAGGGATGTGGGTGGCATCCACAATGCCCCCACAGTTGGGGAAGCCGAGTCAGGCAAGGCCATTAAGAACTTCATTCAGGTTGCTCGGGGTAAGGAAGCAGGATAGCAGGATCTGGTTGATTGCCCTGTAGACCTGCATGACAGCAGTCCCCACAGTGGCCTTCCCAATGCCAAATTGCTGGGCCATGGAATGGTCAGAGTCTGGGGTTGCCAGCTTCCACACGGCAGCGGCCACTTGCTTGTTTAAGGGCAGGGTGGATCGGAGTCTGGTGCCCATGCATTGCAGAACTGGGATGAGGTTGCGGATGAGCTTGAGGAAGGTCCGCTTGCTCATCCTGAAGCTCTGCAGCCACAGGTCATCATCCCTAGTGGTGAGGGCAATCCACTCTCACCAGTCGCTGCGGGCCTCCCATGCCCAGAGTTGATGAGGCACGGAGCGCAGTGCCCGCGGCAGGTTGCTGGGGCAGCTGGGCAGGCTGTCGTCTTCCTCCATGCTGGCATCTCGCTGGACAGGCCTGCTCCACAGCTGAAGAAACCTTTCCATTAGCTGGCAGGTGTCACTCATCTGGCTGACAAAGCGCAGGAGAAGAGGCAGATCCATGACCTGCTCAGGCGCCGAGTTTCCAGGCACAATGGAAAGGGGTCGAGCCCACTTCCTGTTTTGAGGGCGTGGCCAGGGGGGAGACCATTTCTGCTGCCACATTGCCAAACTTTCTACGATGCACCCCTCCTCCCTCCCCCCAAGTCAAATGATTTGGAGCTTTTTGCCTGGGACTGTCTATCTTGAAACAACTTCAAGCAACATCGGGGCCCTGCCTGGTCTCTGGAAGAGACTGGCTGTACAAACATTGGACAGCCAAACACCTTGAGCATAAAGTTCTACTATGAGGTCAGTTTAGTAGAGAAGAGAAGGAGAAAAGGCTGATCCATGACCTGCTCAGGCTCTGAGTTGCCAGACACAATGGGAAGGGGTTGAGCTCACTTCCTGTTTTGAAGGTGTGATCGGGGGAGGGGAGACCTTCTTTGCTGCCATGCTGCCACACTTCCCACAATTGACTACCCTCCCCCGCAAGTCGACTTAAGAGTCTAGTGTAGACTCTCTTCGTCGACTTGATTAATTCTGCCTTAAGTCGACCTAGGAGTCTAGTGTAGACTCTCTACATTGACTTCATAAGGTCGTCTTAAAGTCGACTTAATAAAGGCGACTTACTAAAATTGACTTAACTTGTTAAGTGTAGACATAGCCTAAGATTATTGCCTGTTTATTTGGGAAATTTGTTCAGCAGAAATAAATAAGGAAAATTCTTAATTTGTCATTATCAAATATTTAGGTTAAGACTCGTGATGTTTTGGTGGTCAAGGAGAATCATAAAGAAGATTGGGAAAATAATGGGGGAATCATACTTATTGCCTAGAAACCACAAAGTATTCTCTAATTTAACAATGAAATCTTGTAAAGGAAATGTCTTTTTTATTACTTTTAATTGGTTCATAATATCTGTTGAGAACCTGGCTTTTTAGGATACAAAACAGGAGCGGGAAATAGATAGAACTCTGGGACCACAAAAATGTTTTAGAGTTCATTAATATAAAGTATCCTATCAATGCATGTAGAAGACCTCTAGAGAAAAAACAAGGAAATGAGTCAATAAAAAACACATGTATCAGGTCAGCCTGGATGTATTTGTGACCTTTGAAGTATACATAAGCGAGGTATGGAAATGCACAGTTATGTTACCCAAAATAACCTTAGCTTTCCATCAAATGACTGTGATGTTCCTCTTCTGCAATCTCAACTGGTGTGCAGCTGTCTCACCCCAATTCTCCACTCTTGGGCCCCCATTTAACCGACTTTGCTGTGTGAACCATCACTCCTGGGTCAGCTCATGCCCAGCCTCCTGCATTTAATCTGTACCTCATCAGTGCAAGAGCCCTCCAGCTTGCCACTCATGGGACAGACCCCAGCAAGCAACCCTAGTCACAGACATAGCCCTCAGAACTACCATCTTGCAGGGTTCAGTACGGTACGCTACACCCTGCAAGTTCATTTACATTTGTCTGTCAATTTATCAAAGAAACTGATATGCATCAGCTTTATACATCCAAGTGGGGTCTCTGCACACATACACATTCCACGTGCACTGCTTTAGATAAAAAAAACAAGTTTATTGACTACAGCAAGATTTTAAGTGATTCTAAATCAGAGTCCCCTACATCAAACAGATTATTAAGTTAGGAGTTAGTCACAGTCAAAGAAGAGAAAACCCCTATTCTATGCTAAAATCAAGCTGGAATAGTTTACTACACAGGTTGGCTGTGGTATGTTTTGCAACCCAACCTCCCTTCCTGTAGGTAGGTTCTCAGGATTTGATGTTCATAGAAGATGGATTCCAGGAGAGAGCCCTTAGACCAATGGACCTCGTTCTTTTAATAAATTTCCTTAAACTCCTGGAGCCAGGTGATTGTCCATGCCTGGCAATGGGTGTGATATTTCCCTCTTGCACCATGGTGCTTAATTCAGTCCATTTTTTCTTGTATGCATGCCTCAGCTGGGTGTAAAAACACAGTTCTGTGTTTGTAACCATCCATTCAAGCCATGTCAGGCACGCATTTAGGAACTTAACACGGCAGAGTTTCATATCTGTACATATACATGATATTACAGGAAACATGCTACCATGACAGTAAAGTTCAGTATGTCACGAACATTCAAAAAAACACCGTACATGACAATACAGTGAATTAGATCACACACAATAACACAATAAGGGTAAACATGAATGATAAACAGGTTGTAGGAGGGATGCAGAATGTCACAATGAAAAAATATGAGAAAATAATGTGTTTAAAAGTCAATTTAATCTAACTTGGGACCATAAATACCATTATGCACCAGTCATAATTGTGTTTAGTGTCTCTAGAGCTCAGAGTTAAGTTATTTGGGTGACTTAACTGTATTTTCAGATATGTTTGGATTTCTTTTAAGTTTAATTGTAAACCTGAATTTTGAATTCTTGTTCTGGGGATCATTAGAGTACAGATTCAAACCCATGAACTTTAAGGACAGAAGGGACAATCATATCATGTAGTCTGACCTCCAGCCTCTGGCTGACCAGTCAGATAACTGGGAAAGATTTTTTTTATAGTAACTCAGAGCACATCCCATCTACTCTTCCATCTCTGGCCGTTGGAAATATTTGCTACTAAAAGTCACAGATGGGCCTGATACCATTGTAGGCAATGTCACCAGACCCCACCATAAATTCATCAAGCTCAATAGTGAAACAAGTTACAGTTTTTGCCCATACTATGCCCTCTGGTATGTTGTTACAGAGCTTCACTCCTCTGATTATTAGAAACCATCGTCTAGTTTCAAGCCTACACGTATTGATGGCCAGTTAATATACATTTGTTCTTGTGCCAACATTGTCCCTTAACTTAAATAACTTTCTTCTGTCCCTGGTAGTTACTTCTCTGATGTGTTTATACAGAAAAATCATATCTCCAGTCATTCTTTGTTAGGCTAAATGAGCCAGCCTCCTTAACTCTCATCTCATAACATAGGTTATTCATCACTCTAATCATTCTAGTAGCCCTTCTCTGCACCTTTTCAGATTGAATTAATCTTTATTAAACATGGATACCAGAACTGCACAAAGTGTTCCCATGAGTCTTACCAGTGCCTTGTATAATGGTAATAATACTTCACTAGCTCCATTGGAAATATCACGCCTGATGCATTGTATATTGCATTAGCATTTTTCACTGCTTATCACTTTGGTAGCTCATAGTCACCTTCTGCTTAACCAATCCATTCAGGTCTTTCTCCGCCTCCATTGCTTCCAACTAACACATTCACATCTTATATCAAATATTCCTCTTGTCAGTCCCTAGGTATATGACCTTGCCCTTTCTACTATTAAGTTCCAACCTATTTCTAATACTCTAGTTTTCAAAGTCATCCAAATCGTTTTGTATGATATTCTAGTCCTCCTTTTTATTGACAGTACCACCCACAATATTCCTGTAATGTTTTCTGCTCTTAGGTAACTGATATGTACTCAACCTTAATGCTAGTTTAATGCAGTGTTTAATCTGGAAATATACTGCAACAGTAACAGCACACAAAAGACTCATGGGGCCAGTATTCAATTTCACAGTTGACTATAATCCCCTTGAAATGCATTTAAAATTTCATAGCCATCTTAAATCCTATTGTATCTGGGTATCTCTTGCTATAGCTCATTTTAAAAAGTCAAATATATCAAATGCTTATTTAGCTTTTTTGTTTGTTTGTCTTTTTAGATAGGGGCAAAAATAATATGTTTGGTAGTTTCAGATGCAGTTCTTTAATGCCCCAGTTTGAAAAGGGTTAATTCTGAAAAACAAAAACTAGTTACTCTGTAGTCAGTCCATTTTGTTATCTGAGGGTTTGGTTACACTGCAACCAAAAATCCACAACTGGCCTGTCTCAGGGGACTCAGGCTTGCAGGGTTCTTGCAAAGGTCCTTTTGGTCATAATATAGATGTTTTGGACCCTACTCCCCTCACACTGGCTATGTCTACACTTGTTAATTTAAGTCAACTTTAACTAAGTTGACTTAACTAAGTCGACTTTAAGTCAACTTAGTTAAGTCGACTTAGTGTGTCTACACTTGGAATTAAAGTCGACTTAAAGGGGAACTTAGAAAGTCAACCTAGAGTGTCCACACTGGACACCTAGGTTGACTTCTAGGGGCTTAGGGGGACCTAAGGGAGGACCACGGGGGCAGGGGGCACCCCTTGCCCAATGCCAGGGGGCTCAGCCTTTGCCCCATTGTACATAGGTACAATGGGGCAAAGGGGGACAGGGATCCTGGCAGGGCATAGAGGCAGGGTGGGTAGGGCTCTGCCCTGCCCTGTGGGGGGGCATGCCAGGCTCCCCCTTGTGCCCCCTCCCCCGGCAGGGAGGGCATTGGTGTAGCCCTGGGGTAGTCCTAAGTCGACTTTGGGCTACCCCACATCTACACTGGCTTAAGTCGACTCTAAGGAGTCGACTTAAGCCTTAGGTCCAATTGAAAGGAGGTGTTATAAAGTTGACTAAATTTTAATTGTCGACTTTATTTTCCTTAAGTCGACTTAAGGAAAGTGTAGTGTAGATGCAGGGTAAATTAAGTCGACTCATGTAAGCTTAAGTCGACTTAATTTACCAGTGTAGACACAGCCACTGTGCCAGCCTGAGCCTGAATGTGTATCGTGCAGTTAAACACTTCCTTAGCTTAAGCCAGGCAAGCCAGAGTAAGCTCGCAAAGGCTACCTGCAAGTTTTTGTTTGCATATAGATGAACCAGGTTTGTTTTTAAATTATTTTTGCAAATAGAAAACAAAGTAAACAAATTAGTTAAAAAAAAAATTAGCAGCTTACCTAAAAATGTATAGTACAAAAGCAACTGAACTTGATTTTTTTGTTTCACTGAATGAGTATTTTCCAGTATGTTACTACCAACTGTTAGTTACTCTAGGGAAAATGTTTGTAGGCCATCACGAGCCATGCTAAATTTACTATGCAAACTCATTTTGAAAGGCATGAGGCACCTACACCATAGATTTCAATGTGAATTTACATAAAGAATATAATAAGAACTGTAAACCTGCCTTTTAGGAGAATGTGGCAGATGTGTAAGCAGTCCTCTGTTATAAGATTACACAACCAAAACAGCTCAGAAGTTAAAATTTGAGGTCATGAGAGGACATACTGTCCGCAGCAGGTAAAGGATGGGAGAAGGAAGGCTCCTGGAAACTTAAAGTGGTGGCCAAAAATAATAAACTTTATTAGTCTCCCTCTTTGGGGCCCAAAGGGTTAACAGTTGTGCTGCTAGCCGAGCTAGACTCGGAAGTCAGCTTGCCAGGTAACAAGATAACCCCAGATGATTACCCAACAGTTTAACATACAATGATTTACACAGGGATAAAACTTTCAGAATAATCCCTCCTCTTGGACTCTCTTGATAGTCCAGAGACAAAGTATAAAAAGACAGAATCCAAAACATAAAACAATAAGTGTAACAATAATCCCCAAACCTACACCAATTGTAATACCTTAGGTTAGGTTAAAACTGAGGTAGAAGAGTTATTCATATTCAACTATATACATTTAAAGGGAAGGGAAACAATCATGAGAAGTAAACGTGGGGGATAACTCGGGTTCACATACGTACCATGACTATCAGGCAGGTGACTAGCAACAGCATGACGTCTTAAGATGGAGGTTGAAATCGACTCGGGCCGGCTCTCTCGGGGGGACTCCTACTGCAGGGTGATCAGGCCTAGCAGTTAACTCAAGGAGACTCTCTCTGCTCCATGCGGCATGGTAGCTTTTATGGCCTAGGCCACTGCTTCCTGCCGAGGGCTGTGATTGGCCAGATTTCGCTGCAGTAGGAAGTGGGGCAAAAGGCTGCCCGGTTCCTCCTGTCCTTATTTGGGCAAAGGAATTTTCACCAGCTCTCTAGGTTCCGGGTCAGAACCTTCTACACCCCTGGGGGGGGGGGAGGCCAGAGCAGCCATGATTGACTTGCCCTCCAGATGCCCTCACATGGGCGAGGGGGATGACCCACCCCTTTGGGAGCTGGCTGACAGCGAATCAGGGTCCGAATAAAGCATGTTGATGGTCACAAGCCTAGCAGCCATGAGTTCTCTACGTGACCTGGGGAGAGTATCTGGTAAACAGTCTCTATGTGACCCGGGGAGAGTATCTGGTAAACAGCATCTTATGACTTTATATCAAAAGGGAGGTGGTGGCCATTTTATGGGGTACTCATAACAGCACCTTAACACATACAATATTTAAAGGTGATCTGCATAGGAAGAGAAAAGAACATTATGTTCCATCCTTTCTTTTTTTATGATTTATCAAAAAAAAGCTTCATGATATATATCTATATCTACAGTGAAACCTCAGAGTTACAAACTGACCAGTCAATCCCATACCTTATTTGGAACCGCAAGTACAGAATAAGGCAGCAGCAGTAACTGCCTCCTCCCCACACCCCCCCCCCCCCAAAAAGAGAAAATATACGGTGTGGGGTTAAGCATAAATCTCTAGAAAATGAAAAGGAAGGTGTTTTTTTTTTTTTTTTTTAAATGGCAAGATAAAGACTGTTTCTTTGCTTATTTCATTTAAATTAAGATGGCTGAAAGCAGCATTTTCCGTCTGCATAATAAAGTTTCAAAGTTGTGCTAAATCAATGCTTAATTGCAACCACTTCAAAGAACAGCCATAACATTTTGTTCAGAGTTAGATACATGTCAGAGTTACAAACAACCTCCATTTAAACTGGGCCAGGATTTCACCCTGAACATTTTAGGTCATGATTCTTTCCTTTTTGTTTGGGAGTGGTTTATCAGTATTCCAATCAGATGGTGGTTGTATAGATGATTGAAATTTAACTTCATTTTCTGTCTTTCCCTTTAATGGGAGACAGTATAAAATATACGGAAAATAACAGGGAAGGTGATCTTGAATTCTTTTATCGTCCAGTACAATGTTAAATGTAATTTCTATGTACAAGTGAGGGATATAACATAAAAAAAAGCTATACTACTTCACAACAATGGTCTATCTAGTCCACTGGCCTGTCTTCTGACAGTTGCCAAGGGCTTCAGAGGAAATTAACAGAACAGTAATCATCAAGTGATCCATACTATTTCCCTCCCATTTTGTAAGTTCAAAGCAATTGATGAAGTTGGATTTTCTCCCATGAAAGAGCATGCAATAAATAAATGTGTTAGTCTTTAAAAGGACTCCCTGTTTATTTTCCTGAACTAGACTAACATTGCTACCTCTTTAATACTATCAAATGAGAACCTTTTTCCTTGTAAATAGTTACATTTTATTTTGATTACATGACCAATTGGAATATGGAGTTTTATGCTCTCAACGTTACTACATTTTAATTGCAGAATTACCAAGCTTGCTTGTGAATAGACCTTTGCAAATAATTTGCATTCAATAATGTACTAGATATATAATAACTGTTGTTCACTTTTAACAAGTTGTCTGGGAAATCAGTGGGAGTCAGGCACTTAGACTACTAGGGTGCTTTTGGAAATCTTAGTAGGTGGTCTTCAGCAAAGAACTAAATTTTCCCTTTTGTGAATTGAAATTGCATATTGAAGTACATTTTTGAAGTACAATTTTTGAATTGTGGATTTGAAATTCACACCATTTTTAGCTGCTTATGAAACTGTTTTTGTTGAATGTGCATTCAAACTTACATAACCTTTTCATGAGTTTTCTGACTGGTTAAGTTTGATCACTATAACATTTATAGAAAGAAATACAATGCAAAAGCAGTGGAGATAATTTATTAAAAATATGGATGAAAATTCATGGAAATTGTTTCAAGTATTTTTCCAGTCATATTATGGTGCATGTGAAAGGGAGAATTTAGAAGTAAGCTTGGTAAACTTGTTTTTTTTTTTTTTTTTTAAATTGGTTTTGGGGTCAAGCATATGTTGTTGAAGATTTTCTAAGTCATGGAGGGAAATTAGACACCCAACTCTCACCAATATTTCAATAATAGTTGGGAAACTAAATCCTTTTTTGTGCCTTTGGAGAACTTCAAAATATATGAAACCATTCATTTCCCTAAAAGTTTGCAAATCAGGGAGTAAAAAAACCCATTTATCAATATTCAAAAGAGGGGATTGCAATAATTTGGCAATGCTGAACAGCCTCATCAAATTATACATCATCAGTACAGCTGGTTATATTCCACATATTATACTTTCCTAGGTAAACAACAAAACATCAATTTTTCACAGTATACAACACCCTAGAAACAAGATAAAACTGACACTTGAACAGCTTGCGCTCATATTGTGGGTGAAGATGCTGGAATAAATTTTTGGACCAATGAAGAATTAATTTGGGACTTCAGCAGAGAAGAATCCAGGGTTTGTTTGTTTGTTTGTTTTTTGTTTTGTTTTTTATTAATCACAGGAGCCAGAATACTAAGGGGAAGACAATCTATTATCTGTCTTAACACAATATATTTCAATGGAAAAAGCTTTTTTAATTTTTACCTACGGAGTATTGGACAAGACTGTTTTTCAAATTCCAAACCAAATCTTTTAAATTCTTTTCAGTGTGTCTCAATGGCTATGTCTACACTGGCAAGTTAGTTTAAATTAAGGAAGCTTAATTCGAACTAATTTAAGCCTTGGCCACACGAGGCTTTCATTAGTTCGAATTAAGGGCTTTCTTAATTTCTTAATAAATTCAATTATACCTTTCGAACTAACTCTTAATTCAAACTAGTTAGTTTGAATTAAGTCAATGTGGCCATGTTAGTTTGAACTAACTGCTTAGTTCGAACTAACTGGCACATTGAGCTTAATGCAACTGACTAATTCAAACTAATCAAGTGCCATGCATGACAATCGCTGACACTGTTATGGGCTTTTCAAGAACACTTTTATCAGGAGTTCCACATAAATTAATCAGTACCTTTAGGTATTCCCTGGTCCACTAAAGATTGAGAAACACTGTCCTAGAGGGGCCAGCATAAATGGCTGGTAAAATGTTTTAGGAAAAGAGTACTGTAGTATATATGGACAACAAAGATGACAGCCAGTTTGATGGCATAAATTGTGGAAAGTGGTAGCTTTCTGAAGTAACCTGCCAATATAAGATTTTCTCTCCCTTATGAAAAGGATCAGCAAGGAATTACTAGAAACTGTACAGAAGATATTGAGAAAAAACAGATCAGCAGGATGAATGGCAAAGGTAGGTGGAAGTGAGAGGGAAGAAAAATGTTTGTTCTGCTTTAAAAACCAGTGGAAACTTCCTGGAGATTTTGGGGGATATGAAAAAAAAAAAAAAATTAAGAGGCCACAAACAACTTGACAAATGCTCCAATGAGTACTGTCTGCATTCTTTCTGCCAGACAATGTTCCTGTTTTCATGCCAATGTTTTTTCAGTAACGAACAATGAAGAAGAAAAACACAGGAACTGTTTTGATTATGTTTTGTTAACAAACCAAATGAAGCACTTTCTATGAAATAACTAGTAGTGGAGTTAGATAAACAAAATAAAAACTACATAGACTGAAAAGACAAAAACAATAAAACAAAAGACAAGGAAATTAGAAAAGGAGAAGAGAGAAAGGTGATTATGTATCATCCTTTTTTATTTTTGGGTTCTACAAGAGACAAGCCAAAACTCTTCATATAGCTTCCATCTCAGTGACAGTTTAGAGATGCATGGACTCATACTGCAAAGCTTAGTTTCATCTTTAGTTTAGGACCTGCTCTTGGAAGCATTATCCCACATGCTTTCAACAGGTTACTCACATCAGTGAAGTTACTGGAGTGCAATTTTGTAGAACTGGTTCCTAGATGTGGTGATAGGTCAAGAAGAAATGCTTCACAAAGCAGAAATATAAACCTTGACCCATTTTCTCACTTCTTGTGACAACTATGTTTCTTAAGAGAGGCACCTCAGTTGTGAAGGACACTGGATGTTTCGTAGAAAGCATATAATTCTTTGCCAGAATTGCACTATGAAATATTTTACTCAATCCAACGACTCCAAACAATAAGCAGACAATGACAAGAAAAGCTTTCATATAAAGCAGAAGAGCTAAGTATACTTGGGTTTTTTGAAGCATTCCCGCTTAACTCTTTCAAAGCTTTTATATATGGCAGGAAAATAATTTTTCTATGAGCAAGTCCAGTGGCAGCTTTGGATTATTAAGTATTTCTTTTCTTCCATATCGTGAAAGCTCGTGCATTTCAACCAATAGCTGTTGGCTTACGAAGAGGATAAAAACATAGATATAGATATAGATACCGCTGAGTCGGTTAATTGTTTTTACAACAATGAATGAGGACAAAGATTAGCCTGTGTGCAATCTCAAGAGAAGGACATGCAGTTTTGAAGATAGTATTGTTCTTTTCAGATGTAGATTTACCCAGATAAAACTTACTTCTTCAAAATATGAACTACTGGACAAGAAGTAAGAATTATAATACTGATACTGCTTACTTACATCTGTATAGACATCCATCTGAAGGCAATGTCTTTGTGACCTCTTTCTCTTATCCATGAAGTGATATTTACTCTATCCGAAGACTGAGTTTCTTCTTCAGAAAAGAGAAAAAGTGTGTGTGGAGGGAGTTAGAGGATTACCAGAAAAAGTGATCAACTAATAGAATATAAAATTGCTCAGTAATACTTATTGTCATTAAACTTAGAAATTTCCCATACTTATAGATGAATTCAACCTTCCAGAAAATGCTGTATTGCATATAAAATATGAAAGGGCATTGTTGTACAGAAAAATAAAATTAATCATTCCCACAAAAAACAGGACCTGATAAAATCACTAGGATTTATGGTAGAGTCCTAGTATTTATTTTAGTTCACTGAACTAGGGATCATTTTAATATTGTGAGGGACCTACTTTGTATTCATTCCTTCCCCATTGAACTCTACTAAGATCAATCGGAGCTCTGAAGATTGAACAGTTTCAGAATATGCCTTCTGAAAAATGTTTTCTGTCTGACATCCCAGTCCTCTGAGCTGTATGCAGAATATGTAGTATGTATTTTTTGAAGTTACATGCTTAGTTGTTCCTTTAAATATTTTTTTCTCTGTCCTTGAATGAATCTTTGTGAAAACTTTCTCTTGATAAGCACTGATTGAACACAGTAGAACTTATACAAGGAAAAAAGAATGGAATAAAACATTCTGACACTGAATTAGATAAAGGAGCATTTAGTAAAGGCAGTCAAGAAAAAGGCTCATTTTTGATTTCCAAACTGTCACAGAAAATAAACAAGAAGATTAGGGAACATGAGGCCAGCAGATTTGTTTCCAAGGTCAAGTCCACAGAGGGCTGATGATGAGGTTGCTCAAATGGTTTATCATCTGTTTGCTTTTGGTTTAGAGGCATCTAAATGTTTTTTTCCTCCAGTTGTTCTCCACTAATGTAACATTTGTCAGACCCTGACCTAGTTTGCAGATCACTACTTATGTTATACAAAGAGCAATGCATATCCGTGTTTCTGCCAAAAGCACTCCACTAACCTTTCTTTTTGTATTATTATATTTATCTTTTCTTTTCTTCCAGCTTCCTTTTATTACTATTCTATTACACACACCTCAAGATCAATGGCTTCTGATTTCTCTTCTCCTTGCATTAGTTTTTTTTTTTTGGGGGGGGTTATGTTTATTGACCACCTTTCTTCCAACTATCAAAAAAAAAATCCTCCCTTAAAATGAAAGTATAGCTGTTACAGTTTACACCAACAATTACCTTGTTATATTGTAGCTTCTGTTGTATGGCAGGATTTTCCTATATTTAGCAGAGGAACTAATTTTAATTTCATAGATATTTCAATGCGGTAACTGTTGGCAATTTTTGATGTTTTAATGAAGGCCACTGTATATCAGTTCAGTAACCCTATTTTATACAGCTATACTGTTCCATTTTCAGTCTCCCAGTCTTATGCATGACTATATTTCTCTCTTCTTTCCTACATTAGTTCTTAAAAGGCTGTCAATTCTTTGGGCAGCAGCTCTCTCTGACTAGTAAATCTTCTGGCTTTAGGTACATAATTCTTAATTAAAAAAAATCATCAAGGGTTTAAAAGCCCTGCAGGGAAATTAAGACTGCAGAGGAAAATCCCAATAGTAAAGATCTACTTTATACAAATTAAATTGACTCCTGTTACCCAAACCAACCAGATGATTTGGAAAATATGTGTCTCTTAAAAATTGCAAAGTGGTTCATCTCTAAGGTTCATTAGGCAAAAAAAGATATAGGTATGTTCACATTGAAAAAATGCCAACAGAGCTTGATTGGGAGATAAAAATAATGGCTGAATGACTCACTTAAATTACATAGTGAATCTCCCGGAAAGAGAATGTTTTAATTCCTGTTTGTCTCCCATTTTAATTCTTTGAGCATTGTTTATTGAGTGTTAACGAGTCTAGGGATGTAAGCTTGAAAGCTGGTTTCTCTTAGATTCATGAATTCACATCCACAGAATAGAACAAAACGTTATGACAGTAAATATAATGATCAGCAATAAAGTAATAAATTATACTAAGGAACTATATTACATAGCTCTTCCATAGTCCTTTTCATCTGTAGAACTCAAAGAACTCTTCAAAGAAGGTTGGGGTCATGATGCCCATTGGAAACAGACACTCAGCAGTTGAATGATTTGTCCAAGATCAACCATCAGGCCACAAAGAAGAGCCAAGTATAGTTCATACTTCCTTCCTGGTATGGAATGGAAAGGAGGCTACCATTCAATTTAATAGAACTTAAGTTGAATATATTTATAGGGTTCGTTTTTTTTTAATTGACTGAAGATAATCTGTTCTGTTTTACTTGAACATATTGGATGTAGTGAATCATAATAGCCTGTTGAACTCTGTTGATGAGAGTGAGGTATTATTTGTCAAATAGTATTTTCTAAATGTTTTTAAATCAAGAAGTAAATAAAAGACAAATGAAGATACTGTGCAAAACTGTTAGGTTTGTCCGATATTACAGAACGACAAGCTCTGTAAAGGATCCATTAAATGCCTAATCCCACACACACTTCTGTGAACAGATAACTACACTCAAAGTAGCACAATAAGCAATGGGACTCCTTGAGTAAGAAAAGTTACCTATAAACATGAGTATTTGCAGGCTCATGCACAATACCTAGAGTTCATGCAGTCATGGGCATGTGTTACTTACTGCAATGGGCAGGAGCCAAGAGCTAGTAAATCCTGAGACAATGCTTAGGCAGTTAAATAGAGCAGAGTTTAAAAGCAATGATTAAATGTTGCTTCCAATCATGGTTTGGAAGAAATATTTGTTGTGATAATGAAAGGTGTTTGGAATGCTTACAGATTTTTGAATACTGTACACCTATAGTTGGGAAGCTGGGTTTTATTTATTTATTTGTTTTAATTTGGACTTGTTTAGCTTTTACTTAGCAAGTTACTGGCAGTTCCCATTCTTTTGTCATTTCTATCCCAAATACTCTGGTAAGGTAAAAATTTAGTGCTGTCTTTATTATTTGTGAATGCTTCCTACAGAAGATGGGAAGAAATTGGGTCAAAAAAAAGGTAACTAGATAAAAAGTTAACCATTTTCTTGTATAAAAGTGCAACTTTTTAGTAGAATGGGAATTTAGTAGAATGCATTATTCATTGCAAACCACCTTGTTAAAAATGAAGTCAGTCTGGTTTTTGATTTAGTGAAACTTTTGAGAAATTGAAGCAATTTAATTTATTTGGTTAGTTTTGACAGTGTTGTATGAAATATTTTCCCCTAGTCTGGCTATGTCTGAGAATTCAGAAATCTCATGGGGGCAGGGGACAGTAACGACAAAAGAGGGTTTTGAAAAAGTAGCCATTAGAGAAAGAGCTTTCTCCAAATCATATGGGCTGGGTTTTCACAGCTGTTGGTCAGATGCAGAGTGAAGAAGTAGGGAAAAAAGTTCATCCTCTACTCTACTCAACCCTGTGCAGATTGAGACTTTGGCTACAATGGAAGGGGAGAATGCAGGGCCTTACTTGTCCGTATAAGGGAGGAAGAGGAGTCTTAAATCCACCCTTTCCCTTGCATACTAATGCAGTTGGCTGGGAATGAAGAGAAAGTAAGCTGGTACATGAAAATAAAAAAGGGTGAAGTAATTTACTCCCTCCCCAGGACAAGATGGAGTCAGGGAAGGAACTGTGATTTTTCAGTCAGTTTCTTTTCTTGGCTGCTCCTGGGTCCATACAGCAACATAGCATCCAAGTCTTCATCAGTTGCATGGAGCATCAGCAAAAGAACCAGGAGATCACAAATTCTATTTCCATATCTGCCAACACTGACTTTAACATTTTATGCTTCCGTAGACAAAACTTTCATAGGGTGCATCTTCACTTGTAAATTCAGTCAACTTAAGCTTGTTTAAGTCGACTTAATTTACTCTGCGTCTACACTACACATTCCTTAAGTCGACTTAAGCAGCTTTCTTAAGTCAACTTAAGGAAAATTAAGTCGACTTTGTTAAACCTAGTTCAAAGTCGACTTTAGGCTTAAGTCGACTTTCTAAACTCGACTTAAGCCAGTGCAGACGTGGACTAGCCCTAAGTCAACTCATAGTCGATTTAGGGCTCCCCAGGACTCCCCCACTGCCCTCCCTGCCAGGGGGTGGCACAGGGAGAGCCTGGCATGGCCCCCCAAAGGGCAGGTCAGAGCCCTGCC
The DNA here is from genome assembly GCA_007922175.1 of Pelusios castaneus. Classification (NCBI taxonomy): domain Eukaryota; kingdom Metazoa; phylum Chordata; order Testudines; family Pelomedusidae; genus Pelusios; species Pelusios castaneus. Next base: position 4,495,174 of record ML685807.1, on the reverse strand, counting down.
CACCTTGCCCCTATGCCTTGCCAGGGTCCCTGTCCCCCTTTGCCCCATTGTACCCAGGTACAATGGGGCAAAGGCTGAGCCCCCGGCACTTGGCAAGGGGTGCCCCCCCCGGCCACCATGGCTCTGTCCAAGGTCCCCCTAGCCCCTACAAGTCGACCTAGGTATCCAGTGTGGATGCTCTAGGTCGTCTGTAGGCTCCCCCCTAAGTCGACTTAAAATTTAGGTGTGGACATGCTAAGTTGACCTAAATTCACAAGTGTAGACATAGCCATATATATTAGTTAGCAGTAGGATCAGTGCTAGCCCATTCTGGGCCCTAAGAAGGAATATTTCTCTCCCTCATTTCCCTCCCAACGTATACTTGAAGAGTGAATATTTGCCCCCTCCCCCTTAAGCTGATTGGGTCCCTAAGCAATTGCTTAGTCTGCTTATGCCTAGGACCAACTGTGGTAGCAGATAAGAATCATTACTCGTAGTTTGCTGATTGGGAACCTGAGGGTCGGCACTGGGCCTTGATTTGGCTTCGGGAAGCATCTTTCTTCCTCCTCCCCCTGCCCTCCAGTCCTGCCAGCATACAACAACATAAGTGTCAGGCACAGTTTGGCCCTTAATGATAAGTCTAAGATCATACAAAATCAGTTTTGGACCAAGAAAAGAGCACAGGATAGCTGTCTCCCAAATTAATATGTAAGGGGTTGCTTTTTCCACCCTCATTCATCTGATAGTTTCTTATCTTACTGAAATCAAAGGGACTACTTGAACAGTGAAGGCCTATGTATTTTACAGAAATTTGCTGCTGCCCCTCTGCTGAAGAATAGCAAATTTGGATGCTTCCCACTGAGAAATTCACCCACTGGAAAGCCTCCAAATTTGCTATTCTTCAGCAGAAGGGCAGCAGCAAATTGTTTACTGCCAACTGTAAAAACACCTGAAATGATGGATCTCAGTAGTAACAGGAATGTGTGAAGCTACGGAAATAATTGCACAATGAGGAACTTTGTATTTACACATCAAAGATGAACATAACATAAGACTCAGTGATTTCACTGAACACTGGAAAATGTGTTTCTTCCTCAGTAAATAAACCAAGGGCAAACATAGTTTGCAGTTGTACACATGCTTTTGTGATTTTTCGCACACATTTTCTGATCTGTCAGAAATTGTGATCCAGTGTGATCACCACCAACAATATAGGTACATGAGAGCTTTAGTAATGACATTTTAAGTAGCAAAAGAGAAGCACCTTTTTATATTCAACAGATACTAGATACATTTCCCTTGATATTTTATCAGACTCAAGCAAAGGGCACCTGTTAGAGAGAAAGAAGTTTCTTCAGGACTAGGAACTTTCCTGCAACTCAGCAAATTATAGAATCATAGAATAATAGGGTTGGAAGGGACCTCACGAGGTCATCTAGTCCAACCCCCTGCTAAAAAGCAGGACCACTCCCCCTAAATTATCCCAGCCAGGGTTTTGTCTAACCGAGCCTTAAAAATCTCCAAAGATGAAGATTCTACCACCTCCCTAGATAGCCCATTCCAATGCTTCACCACCCTCCTAGTGAGAAAGTTTTTCCTAATATCCAACCTTGACCTCCACAGCTGTAATTTGAAACCATTGCTCCTTGTTCTGTCCTCTGTTACCCTCGAGAACAGCCTAGCTCCCTCCTCTTTGGAGCAACCCTTCAAGTAGTTGAAGGTTGCTATCAAATCTCCCCTCAGTCTTCTCTTCTGTAGACTAAATAAGCCTAGTTCCTTCAGTCTCTCCTCATAAGTCATGTGCCCCAGCCCCCTAATCATTTTTGTTGCCCTCCGCTGGACTCTTTCTAATTTGTCCACATCCTTTCTGTAGTGGGGAGCACAAAACTGGACACAGTACTCCAGATGCGCCCTGACCAGTGTCGAATAGAGGGGAATTATCACATCCCTCGATCTGCTGGCAATACTCCTACTGATGCAGCCTAATATGCCATTGGCCTTTTTGGCAACAAGGGCACACTGTTGGCTCATATTCATCTTCCCATCCACCATAACCCCCAGGTCCTTTTCTACAACGCTGCTACTTAGCCGATCGGTCCCCAGCCTGTAGCAGTGCATGGGATTTTTCCTTCCTAAGTGCAGGACTTTGCACTTGTCTTTGTTGAACCTCATGAGGTTTCTTTCAGCCCAGTGTTCCAATTTGTCCAAGTCTCTCTGGATCCTGTCCCAGCAATTCCTTAGAAGAGAAAAAGCAGGTCCTAGAAAAGTGCAACCCTGGCTTTGGTTTACATAAATAAATAAATCACAGTATTTGTAACAGCCTATGAAGACCTGAAACTTGCAAAGCTGGGCTGGGCTGTCTGTGGGGATAATTATCTATCACCTAACTTAGACCTATGGGCTGCTAT
>ML685807.1:4439923-4492687 GCA_007922175.1 Pelusios castaneus | reverse complement strand
ACTTTGCACTTGTCTTTGTTGAACCTCATGAGGTTTCTTTCGGCCCAGTGTTCCAATTTGTCCAAGTCTCCCTGGATCCTGTCCCTGCCCTCCAGAGTATCTACCATTCCCCCCAACTTGGTGTCATCCGCAAACTTACTAAGCACGCAGTCTATTCCATCATCAAGATCATTAATGAAGATGTTGAATAGAACCGGCCCCAGGACCGACCCCTGGGGCACTCCACTCGTTACCGGTTGCCAACCAGACATCGAGCCATTGATTCCTACCCGCTGAGCCCGTTGATCTAACCAGTTTTCGATCCACCTTACGGTCCACTCGTCCAACCCATACTTCCTTAACTTGCCAATGAGAATGCTGTGGGAAACCGTATCAAAAGCCTTGCTAAAGTCAAGGTATACCACGTCAACGGCTCTTCCCGCATCCACAAATCCAGTCATCTCATCATAGAAGGAAATCAGGTTGGTCAGGCATGATTTGCCCTTGGTGAATCCATGTTGACTGTTCCTGATCACTCTATTTTCCTCCAAGTGTTTCAGGATGGATTCCTTGAGGACCTGCTCCATGATTTTCCCAGGGATTGAGGTGAGGCTGACCGGTCTGTAGTTCCCCGGATCCTCCTTTTTCCCTTTCTTAAAGATAGGTACTATATTTGCCTTTTTCCAATCCTCCGGGACCACCCCCGTTCGCCACGAGTTCTCAAAGATAATGGCCAGCGGCTCTGCAATCACTTCCCCCAACTCCCTCAGCAGCCTCGGATGCAGTTCATCCGGCCCCATGGACTTGTGCACTTCCAATTTCATTAAGTGTTCCCTAACCTGACTTTCCATCATCGAGGGCCACTCTTCTCTCCAGTCCGCGTTACCCCGTGTAGTAGCCTGGGAGCTAGCCCTCCCTGTGAAGACTGAAGTAAAAAAAGCATTGAGTACTTCAGCCTTTTCCGCATCATCCTCCACGAGGATGCCTGCCCCATTCAGTAAGGGACCTACACCACCTCTGATCCTTTTCTTGTTGCTGATATACTTATAGAACCCCTTTCTGTTATCCTTCACATCTCTTGCTAGCTGCAACTCCAATTGTCCTTTGGCCTTTCTGATTTGATCCCTGCAGTCCCGAGCAATATCTTTATATGGCTCCCTTGTCATCTGTCCAAGCTTCCACTTCTTGTAAGCTTCCCTTTTATGTTTCAGCTCCCCGCAGAGTTCCCTGCTAAGCCACACTGGTCGCCGTCCACATTTGCTGTTCTTTCTGCACATCGGAATGTTATCTTCCTGTGCCTTTAACAGGGTTTCTTTAAAATACAGCCAGCTGTCTTGGACACCTTTCCCCTTCAGATCAGCCTCCCATGGGACCCTGCCCATCAGCCCCCTAAGGGAGCCAAAATCTGCTTTTCTGAAGTCCAGGGTGTGTGTTCTGCTTCTTTCCTTCCTTCCATTGTGTGCTGTGTGATATGCTGTGTGATATTATCTGAGTTCACTCTGGTGAAACCCTATGAGACTCTTTGGCTATGTCTACACTTGTAAAGATAAGTCGACTCTGTCAAGTCGACTTAACAGAGTGGCTACACTTTAAGTTGACTGAAGTCGATCTTGTTAAGTCAATTTAACAGTAGACATAGCCATCCACACTGTCTTTAAGTCGACTTAATAAGGTCAACTTAGAGCTATTCCCCATCCACACTGAATTTAAGTTGACTTAAGAAGTTGACTGAAGGCTTAAGTTGACCTTCAGATGTGGTGTTATTAAGTCGACTTAAGGAAGGGCTTAAGTTGACTTAAGAAAAGCCTAATGTGGACGTGGCTTTGTGAAGGTTGACTTAGGTGTCCTTAAATCGGCCTAAGTTACCAGTGTAGACACACCCTTTGTGCACAACACAAGAGGATTTACTGAGAGATTTCTATGTTTTGGTAAACCTTTACCGAGGGTTAAACCACATTCTTTCAGGCAGAGTCATGTGGCATGTCAGATTTATACAATAAATGGTATTTTGCAGTTGAAGGTGGCTGTGGAAATGTGTCCATTTCCCTGTCTATATTTATACACAGGGTCATGCTCTAATTTGATGTAACTTTCTAGTGAGGATAAAGTCTATGGCTATGTCTACACTTGCAAGTTAGATCGAATTAAGGAAGCTTAATTCGAACTAACTTGAGTCTTGGCCACACTAGGCTTTCATTAGTTTGAATTAAGGGCTTCCTTAATTCGAACTAATAAATTTGATTGCTTAGTTCAAACTAACCCTTAATGTGAAATAGTTAGTTCGAATTAAGTCAATGTGGCCATATTAGTTCGAACTAACTGCTTAGTTCGAACTAATCAGCAGATTGACCTTCATGCAAATGACTAATTTGAACTAAGTAAGTGCCCTGCATGGACATGGCTAGTTTGAACTAGCATTCTAGTGGGGACATGCTAGTTCGAATGAACTTAAAATTAGTTTGAATTCGTTAGTTCGAATTAACTGATTTGAACTAGTTTTTGTAACTTTAGACATAGCCTATGAGACATTGAAATTCAACTATACTTGAAGTCAATGAGAGTTTGCTTGATTAAGGATTGAACATGGTTTTCAAGATTTGGACTAATGTGAAGGAATTGGACCCATTCAATGGGCATCACCACTTCCAATAAATGCAGGGCATTTTCCTAGCTCCCCTGTTTCTTCATCCCTAATTTGCTTGTAAGGACTTGGTACTGCTCCCATTGAAATCAAAAGAAACTTCCCACTGACTTGGGAGCAAAAACAGGCCCAGATTCCTGATCAAACAGTGAAAGGTGTTAAGAGAAAATAGTAACTCATAAATTAAAGCAAATAACTAGTTAAGAAAAAGCTGCTGATTAGGATTGAACTCAAGCTCCTGGTTTTTCTTCTATAACTAGAGTGAAATGTAATACAATAATCAGTCACTGAAGCTTGAGTTGCATTTGCTTGCCAAAGCATGCACCATTGGTTAAAGGAACAGCTGGTGATGTTGTAGACAAGCTGCTCTCCAAACATTAATTGTGAATACTAGGAATAATCCTGACCTGGGTCACCACTTCACTGATGTAAGTCCCTTTCTAGACATTAATCAGGCATATCTATTCTTTAAACTGAAACAGGATGCTTCTCAATTTACCATGAAAACTCCACTGATTGTTTGTTATGGAACTGTATAACTGAGACATTTGTTTACAGCTCATGCTTCTTCATCTCTATAATATTTCTGGAGTTTATGCTGTGAAAATTGAAAATATTGTGGCTTCCTGCACATTTTCCAAAACTTGCAGTGAAATTCTTGAGTGTTGCAGAACATATTTAAGAAGTGGAGGATGGTTGAGGGATATGAAAGGTGTAGTAATTGCTGAATTAGCAGTCATTTTTTTAGTAGCTCTGCAGTGGAATAAGCTTATTGTGTGAAGTCTTTTTGACAGAAATGTTCCACCATAGAGATGATCCTTCTGAATAGAACAGAAAGGTTTTTTCACTATAACCAAATGATCTGTGAAGCTATAATATTATAAGAGAGATTAAAACAAAGGTTTGGAAGGGTTACACACCCTCGTATTTCAATGCAAGAACCAACTCTTTCATATGGGGTTATAAAACAAACTTGCCTTATAGGTCAATATAGGATTCCTTATAGGAAATTGCAATTCCTTATAGGAAAATACACTAAATGACCTTATTCATTTAGGCATTTCCTGTGTCCTTATGAATAGGTTTCACTGTATTTTTACCAGGCATTTAGCTACAATACATTGGAGTTCTGTAGACTAAAGTCAAATTTAGGGACTCACTGTAGAAGACTTAAATGTTTAAAAAAAAAACCCATCACTCATTCTTTCTAGTGGCTAACCTTATATTTTCACAGAGAGGAAATATGTCTTGTCCTCATGTAAAGACTGGATATTGAGAAGTATAGTTTTCTCTGGGAATCCATTAGTAAGATTGGTATGCCACTTTATAGGCAAGAAATGTCCTTTGTACTAGATTTGAAGCATCCAAATACTTTCCAGTTTTCATTCTCTTCTCATCTCCCCATCTCTCTTTCTAAGTTACCACTTTCCTTCTTTTCCTCTAACATTTTCATCCAATTTGTCTTTCCTTCTCTTTACTGCCATGTCATCTCAAACTTTGATCAATTCCTTCTATTCTCTATTAAGATAACTCTTAAAATACAAACAGAAATAACTATGTAATGGCATCTATTTGTGCCCCCTAAGCAACAAAATCATCCACAGTCAAATTATTCAGGTATAATGGACTAGCTGTTTTATAGGTTCTTACTAGAACTGATCAGAAAACAGATTTTGTTGGGATGAGGCTTTCAGAACTGGAAACAATATTACAGTTGAGGTCTAATCAGTGTGGAATAGAGAGGAAGAATTACTTCTCATTTCTTTTGTACAATCCCACTAATACATCCCAGAATGATGTTTGCTTTTTTGCAACAGTGTGACGCAGTTGAACCATATTTTGCTTATGATCCACTCTGGCTCCTAGATTCCTTTCCACAGCACTCCTTCCCTAGGCATTTTGTATATATGCAACTAATTGTTCCATCCTAAGTGGAGTTCCCTGCATTTGTCCTTACTACATTTAAATCTATTTAATTCAGATCATTTCTCCAGTTTGTCCAAAACATTTTGAATTTTAATTCTGTCCTCCAAGCACTTCCAACCTCTATCTTGGTATCTGCACACTTTATAAGTGCCCCATCTATGCTATTATCTAAATCACTGATGTAGAAATTGAACAGAACCAGGACCTAAAACTGATCCCTGCAGGACCACATTTTTTATGGTCTTTCAGCTTCAATGTGAACCCACCAATAATTACTCTCTGGGAATGATTTTCCAAAAAAATTAGAAATTTAGTAGTACCATCTAATTTGTATTTCTCTAATACAAGGTCATGTCAGATAATATTAAAACCCTTACTAAGTCAAGATATACCATACCTACCACTTCCCATCTTTTCACATGTCAAAGAAAGCTATGAGTTTTGTTTCACTGTTACTCGATTTTTGAAAATTGATTGTTTATTTATTTGCTCCATTTTCTTTCTGATTACTGAAATTAAGCTGACTGGTCTGTAATTTCCTGGCTTGTCCTTATTCCCCTTTTTATAGTTTGGTACTAAATTTGCCATTTTCCACTCCTCTGGCATTTCTCCCAACTTTCATGACTTTTTTAATATAACCAATAATAGGTCAGTTATCTCTTCAGTCAGCTCCTTAAGTATTCTAGCATGTACTTTACCAGGTCCTGATGACTTGAAGACATCTAACTTGTCTAAATAATTTTTAACTTGTTCTTTCCTTATTTTAGTTTCTGATCCTATCTCATTTTCATTGACATTCATGAAGTTAGATATCAAATTGTTACAAAACTTTTTTGTGAAAACTGAAACAAAGTTGTTTAGTAATTCTGCCATTTCTACATTTTCTGCCACTCCCATACCCCCCACACTGAATAACAAAGCTGTCTTGTCCTTGCCTTGATCATCCCCTCGCTTCTAGTATATTTGTAGAGTGTTTTCTTGTTACCCTTTATGTTTCTAAGTAGTTTAATGTCATTGGCTATGTCTACACTTGTTAATTTAAGTCGACATTAACTAAATCACTTAGTGCATCTACACTTTAAAATTAAAATTGACTTAAACGGGAACTTAGAAAGTCGACCTAGAGCATCCACACTGGATGCCTAGGTTGACTTCTAGGGGCTTAGGGGGACCTAGGGGAGGTCCACGGATGCAGGGGGCACCTCTTGCCCAATGCCAGAGGGCTCTGCCTTTGCCCCATTGTACATTGGTACAATGGGGCAAAGGTGGTCAGGGACCCTGGCAAGTCATAGGGGCAGGGTGGGCAGGGCTCTGCTCTTCCCTGTGGGGGGGCATGCCAGGCTCCCCCTGTGCCCCCCCCCAGCAGGGAGGGTGTTGGTGTAGTCCTGGGGTAGCCTTAAGTCGACTTAGCGCTACCCCACATCTACACTGGCTTAAGTCAACTCTACAGAGTCAACTTAAGCCTTAGGTTGAATTCAAAGGAGGTGTTATAAAGTTGACTTAATTTTGATTAGGTTGACTTTATTTTCCTTAAGTCGACTTAAGCAAGCTGCTTAAGTCGACTTAAGAAAACTGTAGTGTAGATGCAGGGTAAATTAAGTTGATTTAAGCAAGCTTACGTCGACTTAATTTACAAGTGTAGACGCAGCCTTTGTGTGACATGGCCCTTCTAATTTTGTCCCTACATACCTGTTTTATTTCTTCATATTCATCTTTTTTAACTTTATTTTTAAATTTCATATAATAGAAGATCTCCTGGTTAAACCAGGGTGGTCTCTTAAAATAATGTCTATCTTTCCTATGCAGTGGGATATTTTGCAGTTGTGCTCTTAATGTCTCTTTGAAAAACTTCCAACTCTCTTGAACTATTTTTCTCCTTAAACTTGCTTCTCATGGGATTTTACCTACCAATTTCCTGAATTTGCTAAAATCTACCTTCTTGTAATCCAGTATCTTTATTGTGCTGTCAAAGAAAAATGCAAAACTCCTTAAGTGTAAATAGCAATCCTTTACTGAGATCTGTATACAGGAGCACTCACGGGGAGAGAACAAAGGAACTCTCCAACTTGTGACGTAGCAACAACTTCTCTTATAGACTTTAGTTCATGTTACAGGAATCAAATACAGTTTCTGATAGGTTAAAAAGACTCTCCTCCCCAGATGCACTTCACTCTGCCTTTTTAACAAAATTTTGAGCTCACGGAGACCGTTTTCAGACAGAAAGATAAGAAAAACAAAACAAATCTAGAAACAGCCAGAGCTCAAGGCTGAGAAAGAGACAGAAACAGCAAAATCCTTTGACAGTGCCCCCACCCCCAGCCTCTGCTGTGGCCTTTGACAGTGCTATTTTCCATCTTACCATTTCTTTGAATTATGAACTCTACCATTTCATGATCACTTTCACCTAAGCTGGCTTCTATTTTCAAATTCTCAACCAGTTCCTTTCTAAAATCAAATCTAGAACAGTCTATCTCCTTGTAGCTTTCTCCAGCTTTAAAATAAAAATAGTGTCCAACACATTCCAAGAACTTGTTCAATAATTGGTGCCCTGCTGTGTTATTTTCCCAACAGATTTCTTGGCAGTTAATGTCCCCAATCACCACCAAACCCTGTGCTTTGGATAATTTTGTTATTTGTTTATAAAAAGCTTCATCCACCTCTTCTTCCTGGTTAGGTGGTCTGTGATAGACCTCTAACATGACATTTCCCTTGTATTTTACCCCTTTTATCCTTACTCAAAACTTTCAACAAGTCTGTCTCTTATTTCCATGTCAACCTTATTCCAAGTGTGTGTGTGTGTGTGTGTGTGTGTGTGTGTGTGTGTGTGTGTGTGTGTGTGTGTGTAAAGTATAAGGCAGCACCTCTTACCTTTTTTCCCTGCCTGTCCTTCCTGAGCAAGCTGTACTCTTCAATAGCAACATTCCAGTTTGTGTACTGTCCCACCAAACTTTTATGCCAATTATATCATAGTTGTGTTTATTAACTAGAACTTGTAGTTCTTCCTGCTTATTCCCCCCATATCTTGCATTAGTGTACAGACATCTGAGATACTGATTTGATTTCCCCTTCTATTGTCTTTCTTGTTTTCCCTTAACCTTGCTATAATGGCAATGGCCCTTTTCTAACTATAGGAATTATATTATGAGTCCTTCTTACAAACTCTCCTATGTGCATTCCCGTATTTATTAGCTCCCCTTCATCATATACCTTTTCGCTTTTTAGGCCTTCTCTTCTAGGTGAGCTCTACTCTCTCATTAATCACACCAAGGGGTGAATAATCACAAAGCTGATCCAAGATGGGCAAAGCTGATCCAGGCATCAAAGACTCAAAGGCTATGTCTATACTTACCAAAATTAGTTCGAATTAGTTAATTCGAACTAACTAATTCGAACTAATTTTAGTTAGTTCAAATTAACTTAATTCGAACTAGCATGGCCCCATTAGAATGCTAGTTCGAATTAACCAAGTGCCATGCATAACACTTGCTTAGTTCGAATTAGTCAGTTGCATTAAGCTCAATGTGCCGGTTAGTTTGAACTAAGCAGTTAGTTCGAACTAACATAGCCACATTGACTTAATTTGAACTAACTAGTTCAAATTAAGGGTTAGTTCGAAGTAAAATGAGGTTTTTACTAATTTGAACTAACTTTTCCTTAATTCGACTTAAGGAACTGCTTAAGTCGAATTAAGGAAACTCAAGTGTAGATACAGAGTAAATTAAGTTGACTTAAGCCTGCTTAAGTCGACTTAATTTACAAGTGTAGACGCAGCCAAAGAGTCCCAAAAGAAAAATACAAACAGCCAAAAAAGAAACAGGGAAGCAAGCTCATTCATCCTAGGAGTAGTATTCACACCTGGTTCATACAGTAAGGGAATCTCCTCTCCCTGTCAAACTCCCCTGTTTGTGGTCTCCTGTTCACTAACCTAACATATAGTATGTGGCTCAGACATAGTCTAAACAGCTTCCAAAGCATTCATCTTGGGTAAAGCTCTACTATTGTGATATTTTTTTTAATGTACTGTTATGAAATTCCCAAAGAGATTTATAAAATGAATGTATTTCTGAAGATATTGTGGTTTTTACCCTGTCTTATTTGCTAGTTATCATGTGTATTGTTAACTGTATTATAATGAGACATACTGAAATGGCTAACAGCAGAGGGGAGAAGGTTAAGAGGGGACTTGATTACAGTTTATAAGTGTCTAGATGAGCAACAAATATTTAATAATGGGCCTTTCAATCACACAAAAAAAGATATAACATGATCCAGTTTCTGGAAGTTGAAGCTAGACAAATTTAGATTGGAAAATAACATGCATATTTTTCGTGGTAAGGGTAATTAACCATTGGAGCAATTTATCAAGTTTAGTGGTATTGTCTCCATCACTGGCAATTTTTAAATGCAGTTTTAATGTTTGTTTTTTTTCCTAAAAGATATGTTCTAAGAGTTACTTTGGTGAATTTCTATGCCCTGGGTTATACAGGAGATCAGATTAGATGACCACAGTGTTCCCGTTTGACCTTGAAATCTGTAAAATGTTAATTTGTCACATGATCATTCTGATTTCTGGACCAATTAAGAGCATTTGCAATCTTCCACTTTACTAAAATTGGGAGATTAATAATCAGTAAATAGAAGATAGTGGATAATAAAACCTCTGTCTATCTCATAATGAAATTATACTGCAAGGTGAGAGGTATCCTGAACTTTTAAAAACATGTTTTTGGGGTTAGAGTCACAAAGAGACGTAAGTATGGTCACATTGAAGCTTTTAGGGGTCTAGAAAATCACTGAGATTCACAAAGCCTGAGTTAGGTGCTCAGTGTCTCTATATAACGAATGGGGAAAGACAAGAACCTCAGAATGGGATTCACAAAAGCCAGCATGTTAGGTGGCTCCTTTCTTGAGCTACCTAATGAGATATGCTAAAATGAGTGGTGTGTCCTTCATTTGGGAGATTGCCTTCCCTGCAATCTGGATATAAAGGTGCCTCTTTCCTGTGTTTGGGATGCTCAACTACAAACCCTCTTCTGGAGTTAGGTACCAATACCATTTTTTGCAAGAAGTCCCACGAGACAGAAAGGAGATCCACTTCATAACTTTTAGCCCAATTGTTAGGGTTGTCACCTGGGATGAGGGAAACCAATTCTCCTTCTTCCCATGTGTGTATAGGGATTGGACTAATGGGATTCTGTCCTTAATCTCTCAAATAGCAAGTGAATATCCTAACCACTAGGCTAAAGAGTCATTCTCATGCTTCAGTTCCCTTTCTCTTTCTCACTGTGGCCCAATGGCTTTTTAAATTATTAACACAGTGGGACAGCTTCAACAAAAGAGACAGCAGGAGAGCTTCACATCAGAATATCTCATACTCCAGTGGGTACGGCACTCACCTGTTCAAATATTTTATTCCCCCTTAAACAGAGAGGGATTTTGAATGAGGCAAGTAAGCTAGGTACTGGGCTGAAAAATATAAAGGGAGTTACTACTCTTTCCCACCTCAGTCACTTTTTTTTATTCCTGAAAATGTGTGGGAGAAAGTGTTAAAAATTATTTTCCCTAAACAAAATATTTTTTAAAACCTCCCAAATTACATTTTTTAACAATAAAGATGGTCAATATGATTTTTTTAACAAATAATGTTTTTCTTCTAAAAGGCATTCCAACAAAAAAAAGTTCTGAAATAATTTTTTCAGCTATATATAATAATTCATGCAAAGAACTCAAATTTTACAGTTTAGCTACAAATGACATAAACATAGTAATAGCAGCCATTTCGTATTTGCCACTTTATAGCTGAAGAATATGGGTATTTGCAGTCATATTCATCTCTGCAGAGTCCAATTTATGACTTAAACTTTCTTCAACAAATTGGGCAGATAGACTGTTGCTGTGAATACACTGGACATTACTGCTTTTTGCAGATATAGCTATTATTTTGTTCTGTGGTCAAACCAGTTATTTCCCATACAGTCATCTATTGCTAAATGGACTCATTGTCAAATAGCTATAAAGGGCTTTTTCTGTTGTTGTTGTTGTTGGATGATCTTTAAGATGTAGTCTTTGTTCATCTGAATGTTATCATTTGATATATGCTGCTAATCTAGCCATGGAATACGATTATTTTCTCTGAGCTGCATCATCAATGGCATTATCCCTGTCAGAAAACAAAACAAAAACAAACCCCAGCAGGCTCCACTAAAATGCTCTTGGTGGTTTTATCTCATTCTAAATGACTTCAGAACTCAAGCAATAAGGATGTTTTCTAACACTTTAATTTAACGTTGGCAGCAGGTCCAAGTGTCAATGCCATGCTATAGGGTGGAAAAGATTACAGCATTTTACAGTTTGATCTTTGTTCAAAAGCAAAGACAGACTTTCTTCTAGGCAATGAGGTGATGATTAAATGTAGATTTAGCTTGCTGGTTACAAGGCAGCATTTTCCTCTATCAGACACTAGTTAGCGAGACAGTTACATTTCCCCTCAGCTTTAATATTGATGTCAGTGTTTGGTTCCACATGCTGCTTGTTTAACTCTGATTGATAAATAATTTCAGTCTTTGGAACATGAACTATGTAGCCAGATTTTACAGATGCAACTACAAAATGCGATGTCATTATCTGCAGGTCTTGCTCTGAGTAGGCTAAAAGTGCACAGTCATCCTCAAAGAATTGTTCTCTAATAAGATATTCACCTTTGTTAAAGCACACAAATAAGGTAAATTGAAGAGTTGGCCTGAAGTGTTTGCCTGAAGAATCTGATATTATTTCTTCAGGTTCATATGTTGCTTTATTTAAATTACTGCAAAGATAAGTCAGAATAGTGATGAGACAATAATACATTACTGCTTAAAGATATTCACAGTGCTGAAGGGGTCAAGTATTTTATTCTGTCAATACAAACTCATCAATCCACACATGTTATGAAAGCAGTTTACCAAATTATCATACTGCCTATAGTGGCTCATGATTGTGAATGTCTACTCCAGGCAGACTGTCAAAAACAGAACAGACACCATAGATTGGCAGTATAGTCTATAATTAGACTTAACCAAACCACCCAGTAACAAATATGATCACTATAACAGCCTTACCACAGAATCATAGACAGTCCACTTAGACCCTCCAGTCTACTTGTCATGTAAATAAACTGGACTTAGTGATAAATGGCTACTTACACCAAAAATCACACCTCATTAAGTAAGGTTGCTTCCTATCCAAAGGACCAACCACTTAACTCAGATCATTGGTTCCTTGGCTCTTACACCAAAGACAACACCTTTAGCCAACCCTGCAATAAAATATCTAAAACAAAAGGAATGAAAGAGTTATTTATAGGTTGAAGCAAGCAAACTTATCCACGCAAATGAGTTACCACCTATAGTGACAGAGCTTTAGAGGTCTGTCAATTCAAAATGTCTTTCAAGGAGGAACCAGGAGGCAGACCCTGGAGATTTCTGGCTTAAGTTTGGAGTCTCTGCCCTCATCAGAGTTCAGAGAGTCAAAAAGATGGGAAATTCTCTTGTGGCTTTGTTTTATTTCCTTTATTCAACTTCCAGGTCCATAGGAGGAGCTTCCTTTCATGTATCATTTCCTGGGTGTGATCTGACCATTAACCAATCCTTTATATTGTGATATTCCTTGACAGCCCATCTGATTTTGATAGTCCTCCTTGGTGGGCAAGGGATGATTTCCATGTCTGGGTTCACAAGTTCAGAGCAAACGTTTTCAAAATTATAAAGCAAAACTCACGTATTTTCTTACAGTATGGAATACAGCTATTACAAGTGAGATTAATGCATTCAGCAATTTATAAGATGTTCATAGATTCTAAACACTAACTACTTTAAAGAAATAGACTAATATCTATTATGAGGAAAACTAACATACAGGTGAACTGGTCTAGACTCCAGCTATGAGCTTGTTAATTCTTACCTAATGTCTGTAGTCTGGGCAAGAGCTGTCATCCGTCCTGCCAGCAATACATAAACATTCTCAGGTGTTTTTGTCTGACTGTATAATAATAATACTTGGCAATTTTCTGTGGCACTTCATTTATATTGTAAAAGAACCTCCAAAATCTGAGTCTTCAAAGCAATAACTAATCTTCACAATACCTTTCAAAGGTAGGTGTAAGATTTAAAGAAGTCATTTTACTCATTTCTTGAGTGAAACATAGCAGATGTTTAACAGCAGACATTCCCAGAGGTGGTACAGAATAATTTGCTGGATTTAACGTCTCTTTGACTTGTTTTGGTTTAATCTGAAAGTCAAGAGCCTTCATACTAAATTGAGTCATGGGTCAGTTCTGGCTCAGAATAAGTATTGACACCCAATAAATCAGTATCATACCTCTATGTACCCTTTGTAGGCTTGTGTTGTGATGAATCCACATTAGTATTTTTTTTTAAATGATCAGTTCCCAGTTGTATTGTACAGTGTTAAACAGTTTGAAAGAAACTTGCAGGATTATCTTTGACTTCAGGTTTTTATCATTTGAATTAGTCTGAGAACTTGACAAGATTGTGATGTTAGCTTTGGAACATAAAATGATTTCATAGGTCTTCAAACCTAACCTTTCAGGCCTGGAACGCTCTCAGAAATGAATTTTCTTTTGAAACTTTTGTTGTTACTTCACCTTTCTGATTGAGCAAGACATAGAGGAAGAGAGGCCATTTTACTGCATTTTTACACTTCAAGTTACACCCAGGACATGGAGCAGTATGCAAAAGTGGAATGGGCAAAAGTCCTTATCTTATTTTAATATATTTCAATTAGTTCATGCATCATTACTTATTACTATTGTGTAAAACTAAATGTTTGTAGCACAATGGGTATTTTGTATTACATGCACATAAAGAGCACGTTTACATACAAATGCACACACATGTATTAGCATTCCAAGTGACCACATAATCATATGACATATCATCTGCCATCATTCTCTGTGCTAATTATACCTATTCCCATTTCAATTTAGACTATGGAATGAAATGTAATTTATATTTTGCTATAAAGTGCTTTGAATATTTGTGGTGTTATATCAAATGTTATTCACAAAATATACACATCTTCACATGGAGAAGCAGAGGGGTTAGTCTGAGCTTTTTATTATCTGATCTCTTTTCAACGAAGGTCACATACTACTAACATAAAGTGGTGTTAGTTTGTTGGAGAGAGCACCACAGTCAATTGCCATTCTGATGTGTCCTTGTCACTTGCCCACATTTTTTGATGCTTCTGTGCCATTAACAGTTTTGTGAAGGGAAAAAGAGGGAAAGCAGAGAAAAAGCTAGACAAGAGATACCACATTGTGGGCAGAGAGATTGATGTCATGATGAGACAGGTTAGATATAAAGAGACAGGCCAGATAGATTAGGAGGTCACAGGGGGGAAGTGCGTAGCTGAATTCATTCTGCTCAAACCAAGGGCATGATTATGATCTCTCTGCAGCAATGGTATAAATTAAATGTAAATGAAAAGCGAATCAGGTCCATTGACTTCAGTGAAGTTACTCCTGATTTACATTGGTGTGAGATTAGAATCAAGTTCTTATTCTGTCTAGCATAGGTGACAAACTGTGTCCTTCACAAACACATTTTTCATGTGAAGGTTTCATTATCTTATTTGTTGTTCATTCCATGTTGTTCATTTTTCAAGCCTTAAATAATAAGGAAGCATATTTCATGGATCCAGGTTAGCCTACCACTGCCAAATATTACTTGCATATCTTTACTTGGCAAGTTTTAAAGGGTCTTGCTAATTGGTTCCTGAGTGTGTACAGTACAATCAATGTCAGGAATAACTGTTAAGCTGCTAATTATGGAATCTAATAATTGGCATTGTATTGTTAATTGGAAAATATTTATCTTAATAAATTTAACATTTAAATTATAAAAAGCCCAAATGAAACAAAACTCTTTTAGGAGCAAGAATCTAAATAATTAAAAATCCAGTTTTGTACATGAGAGGAAAGGCTTGAGCCAATGATTTGGGGGCAAAAATGGGCAAAATCTAAAACAAAAAACTTACCTGGAACCAATGAAATAGCTGAAGTAATCAATTAATGTTAGTTATTTTATCACCCACAGAGCTCAATTTTGAAACATATGTGGCTAAATTTAGACTTCCAAATCTATATACAAATATGTAAGTGCTGTCTAAAGGTGACTAAATATTGATTTATGAGCTCAGTGGTAGATTCTATACCCATTTGTAAATTGGGCTTCATAATGTCTCAGGGTGAGCAAAAAAGACACAGAGATGCTATAAAATATTGCCCTAGTTCCTAATCCAGTTCCTCTTAAATTTAGCTGAAGGCACCCCATCTTTGGTTTATTGCCTCATAATATTTAATTGAGTTGGTTATGTTTCTGTTTTTTGTTTTTTTGGGGGTTTTTTTACAGTGTGACGCATAGCTTATTAATTAGTTCTACAACTACAACCATAAACCCTGTAACTAATATAAGATCAGATTAATATCTCTGACGCTGGTCTAGCAATGCACATGGAATGGAAATAGAATCACAGGCATGTACAGCTGGATGGGAGTTTGAGAGGTCATCTAGTCCAGTAGTTTTCAAACGTTTTTCTTGGGACCTAGTTGAAAAGAAATATTTATGCCCACGACCGAACAATTAGATCTTTGAGTAATACATTTCAGGCTTTTGGCAGCAGCAGGAGAGGGCACCATGACCTAGTGTCTGAGGGGCTGCGACCCAGTACTGGGTCCCAACCCTAAGTCTGAAAACCACTGATCTAGTCCACCCTCTGCATTGAGGCAGTACACAGTAAACCTAAACCGTCCCTGAGATGAGTTCTTGAACAGTAGCCTGTTCATTAAAATCATGACAGGGATTCTGCAACATCCCTGGTAAATTGTGACCCTAAGTGCACCCCAGTGGCAGTATACACACTCTTGTCATGATATACACCAAAAGGTGACACCTAATATACCAGTAAAAAAACTAATAACTCACTAATCATTCATATTCATGTGTGATGTGTCCCACATAGGACTTAATAGATATGTGCTGGAAGTATATTCTTAAAATGGATTTGGTTACCTGTAAGGTAAAGAAAGCCAACAGGTGAGCCAGTAGGGATAGATAATCACTTAACAGTCTTGATAGCCACTGGAGACTGCACACTCAGGAAATCTTCCTAGCTCTTGAAGCAGGGTCCATGATCTTTGGAAAGATATAAGCAGAAAGAAAAAGCCATTTTTGTCATCCTTTCACCTAAGGAGACAAAGGAACCAAGCATCTTGAGCTTTTTGAAAGTTCCTGGTCAAAAGTCTGGGCAGCCATGCTGGAAAACACATTTGGTGAGACACTTTCTTTGAACAATAGACTATAGTTTAAATCAAATTTATGTCTTAGGATCATATTTTTGCTTTTGCTTGCTGGTAACCCTTGCTATTTTTAATTTCTTATACTTGGCATTACCTAAAACTATGTCTTATTGTTTAATGAACTTGCTTTACTTTTACAATACACCAATTCAGTGCTTGATTAAAATAGAGTGTTTGTTAAGGTAATAAGCTGCTGAGTGCTGACTTTTTAAGGGAACGGTGTTCAGTAACAGGGCTGGACACAACAGGACATTTTGTTTGCGGGAAGTACATGACTGGAAAGGTGATGGGGGATCACTCTGGAAGGAGTAACAAAGGCTTGTGGAAGCCATGGTGAATTGTGCTGATGTTGGGGATGTCAACCAACGCTACACAGCACAGAGAAACCTCTTTGGGTACATCTACACTGGCAAGTTAGGTCGACTTAAGGAGGTTTCAGTCAACCTAAACAAAGCCGCATCCACACTGAGCTTTTATTAAGTCAACTTAATCCCTTCCTTAAGTCTACTTAATAACTCCTCCTCTGAGGTTGACTTAAGCCTTAAGTTGACTCCTTAAGTTGACTTAAAGCCAGTGTGGACAAGGATTAGTGCTAATTCAACCTTATTAACTCAATTTAAAGCCATTTAGTCGACTTAACAGGGTTGGCGTGTGTCGACTTAAAATATTGCCACTCTGTTATGTCAACTTAACAAGGTCGACTTTAGGTCGACTTTAAGTCTACTTAAAGTCAACCTCATTAAGTTGACTTAACAGAGTCGACTTAACTTTACAAGTGTAGACATAGCCTGAGAAAATACAGAGAGAGCAGGAGGATACAGAACTACGTATGGTCCGAGTTGAATCCCAAAGCATCATGGAAGCCTATTCCAGTGCTTAACAATCTTTAAAGTTAGGAAGTTTTCTCCCAATATCTAGCTCAAATCTCCTTTGCTGGCCCATTACTTTTTCCCCACTTTCAGTGATATGGGCAAGAATTGACACAATACTCTTAATAAAAGCCCTTAGCATTTTGAAAATTGTCATCAAGTCCCTTGACAGCAGGTTTTTTCCCCCTCAAGATTAAAGAAATTTTAATTTTAATTTATTTTTTCCCTTTCTAGTATGCATACTTTGCTGTTAATATTAATTGTTTGTACATCTGGTCTTCATGAACCTTTTTGTGAAGATTGTAACAAAATAGGCATTAAACACTTCAGCTGTCTTGATATTATTTATTAGCTCTCTTTTCACACTAAGTAGAGGACTTACACTTTCCTTCATATTTATCCTCTTTATCCTAATATATTCATAGTACTTCTTTTTGCCTTTTATGTTTCTTGCAAGGAGTAATTCATTTTGTGCTGTACCTTTCTGATTTTGTCCCTACATGCTTGTGATGTTCTTTTGTATTCCTCCTTAACAGTTTGTCCATGTTCCAAATTAATAAAGAGCTCCTGATGGAGCTACGTGGGCCTTTTAGTATTCTTCCTATGTCTCCTTTGCATTGGTATAATTTGCGTTTCTGCCTCTAATATTGTCTCTGAGAAACAGCCAGCTCTCCTGAACTCTTTCCCTTAGATTTTCTTCCCATGGGACTTTATCTACTCTGATTTTGCTAAAATCTGCTTTCTTGAAGTCCATTGTCCTTATTTTGTGAACTCACTCCTTATTTTCCTGACAATCATGAATCTATCATTTCATGATCACTTTCACTCAAATTGCCTTCTACTTACCAATTCCTTCCTATTCAACAGTATTCAGTCTTAAACGGTGATTTCCCTGATTACTAATTCCACCTTCTGAAATGAAAAGTTGCCACCAACATATTCCAAGAACTTACTGGCCTTGTGCCTTGCCATTTTGTATTAATTTTCCAAATGATATCTGGGTAGTTAAAACCCCCCATTTCTACCAGGGTTCTGTGGGGTTTTTTGCTTGTTTTTTTTGTTTTGTATATGTATATTATTTGTATTAGAAATGCCTCAACCAACTTTTTTTCCCCTGACTTGGTATTTTATACTAAACTCTATACCATAATGTCATCCCTATTTTTCCAGTGTTGGATTCATCCAGAAACTTTCAATAGGTGTGTGTCTCCTTTTTCTGCACCTTGAATCAAGAGCATACATTCTTGATGCATAATACTACATCTCTTCTTGTTTTAGCCTTTGTCTGTCCTACATGAACTGTCTATAACTCTCTATACCAGTGGCATCCAACCTGTGGCCTGGGGAGCCAAATTGACCCATGACGGCTTTCAAAGTGACCTGTGACACCCTTCCCACTAGCTGCAGAAGGGAACTACTGCGTAAGGACCCTGGCAGACTGTGTTTCTTCGGGGTAAAAGACCAGTTCAGACTCCTTGCTGGAGACAAGAAGATGGGAGATCAGCACTCCGCACCCTCTGTCTCTAGTAGGGAGCACAGCAAAGCACTCCACATAGATCCATAGGGGCTGGGATCCCTGCTGGAGCCAGATGGAGGGGAGATCAATGCGCTCCAATCCCAGGTCCAGGAGAGAGCAAGCGCTCTACCTGAGTCCCTAGGTTCTAAGGTCCCTATTGGAGCCAGAGGATGGGGAGCACTGATCTATCACTGCCTAGGGTTGTATTTTAAGGGTTTCTGGAAAAATATATGATTTTTTCATTACAGGCAGGGAAGTGGGAGAGTAGAGTATATTAGAGGAAGAGTAAAACTCAAAGATACTTAATAGCATAGGAGGAAGACGTTGAGTGCTGATGTCCTCCAAAACTTAAATAACAGTTCAGGAGTGTAAGAGGGACAGCTGGAAATATGGTGATAACACTTGCTTGATATTAATTATTCAGTATTTTTTGCAGAAAACTGACATGCAAAGGACCAAAGAAAATCCACCCAGAGACTGATAAAAATGACTGAACAAGACACTAAACTATTACTAATTGGTGTGGGAGTAGTATTCAACAGAGAGATACAGTAGGGACTAGATATGGCGATGAAATTATCTTCTTACGTACACTGAGGTAATAACCATTGTCAATGCTATACCTAGAAAACAAATTTCACTTTCCAATGTTATCAGTTCAATTATTTTATTAAGCAGTAAATTCAATGTTAAATATATTTCAAAAAATTACCATAGATAGGACCATCTCCTTTCCCCATCATCTGATGAACAACAATATTACAAAAATCAAATCAATGAGTTATAAAACATACATAAACAGCAAAGCCACTCCTGTTATAAATCACACCAAAAAATAATAAAATGCTGTTTGCTGTTTTCAATATCAGCATTGAGAGCCATGAAAAACTCACGTTTAATTCTATTTATTTATTTATTTGTTTTCCTTCTACGACTTTTCCCTTGATTTACTCAACCTGTGCTTGTGATGGTAGCAATATGTCCAGTGTTAGTAATATGAGTCAGCATCGTGGCTAAGGCTGATTCAGACTGACAACCATTGATGGATGATACAGGGTTAAATAAGCTCTGATGGAAATCTCTTTAATGAGCGTTTTGAATACAGCAGAGCAGAGTTTTGGCAGACTACTGAAATGTTAGAAGTTGAACCTTTCTGGGTTGAGAAAATTACACTAAGTTGGTGGATCTGGTTAGTGCGAGGAAAAGCAGCTGCCATTGGTTGAATTTCAACCTGTGCCTCCCCTTTTTTTCTAGCTGTTTTGGAAACATTTTGCTCTGCCTCTTTAGAACAGGATTTGGCAATGGGAAGAGAGGGCAGAGGAGAATGTGCCAGAGACATCTCTATTAAAAATTTTTAAGTCTGCTTTCATTTTTTATTACATTATTTTCTTTAGACTCTTTCTATTTTTATCTTATCACTCTCAAACATAAAATAAAATAATAGCTGTAGTAAGTATTTAACTTGTAACTAAGCACCAGTTTAAAGCACCAACCATCAAATTGATAGCCATTGTGGAGTACAGAACCATTGATTATAGCTAGAATAGAGATTAGACCCCAATCCTCAAACACAGCATCACTTCAGGTAAGACAGAACTAAAGCTCTAATCCTCCTATATACCCACCTGTTGCAAATTGCAGTATCAGGGTCATAGTTTATATAACATTTACAGGGCAGAATCATGTCTTTACTTGTTTGTGTGTGTAATTTAACACATTTTGGCTGTAAATTAATGATGGTATAGCCTGCTGGGAGTTTTTTTGCAAGTTTTAAAATAGTCTTTCTTTAGGGTTGCTTCATATCTCAACATTCCTTCCTTATCTAAACTGTGTCCTATCTGGACATGCATCCTATCAATCATCTGAACTGGATACCTATTAAAAATAAAGCCTCTTGGCCAATCAGGTGCCATGCAGTTATTTACAGTTACTTCCTATCCTAAGTACAGGAGAAACCTGTAGTAATTCAGTTACCAAGTTAGAGAATTGTTTGTTTTTTGTGGAGATTTTTATGGCGATCAATGAATTTACTATAAAACCATACCTGATAACAGGAGTTTACCTTGAACCTTCAGCTCTCCAACCTCTGTGATACAAAAATGTCTTTTCACAAATAAAGGTAGATTTTGCTGCGAGCACTGTCTTTCACTTTTAGCACAAACTTTAACAATACCTGGGGGTTTTGTTTTGGTTTGGTTTTTTTGGAAGTGGGGAATCTGGAAAAAAAATCAACTTCCAATTTATGGGAAATCTACAGTGAAAAGATTGAATGTGACAGAAAACTGTGTCTAAATCTTTTCACAAAGTGAGACAGATATGTACCTAACTCAGGAGAGGACCATTTTCCCACATCCTTAGGGCAGAGGAGACTGCGGGTGCATCTCTGTCTGCCATACTGAAGAGGATGACATCAGCCACCCACCACAGCATTCTCTTTGACTCTGTATAGTCAGCAAACAGGGGCTGTGTCTACATTGGTGAATTAAGTCGACTTAAGCTTGCTTAAGGTGACTTAAGGAAAATAAAGTCGACTTAATTAAAATTAAGTTGACTTTATAACACCACCTTTCTATTAGACCTAAGGCTTAAGTCGACTCTCTAGAGTCGACTTAAGCCAGTGTAGACATGGGGTACACCAATGCCCTCCCTGCTGGGGGGGGGGCACAGGGGGAGCCTGGCATGCCTCCCCACAGGGCAGGGCAGAGTCCTGCCCACCCTGCCTCTATACGCTGCCAGGGTCCCTGTTCCCCTTTGCCCCATTTTACCTAGGTACAATAGGGCAAAGGCTGAGCCCCCTGGCATTGGGCAAGGGGTGCCCCCCTTGCCCCATGGACCTCCCTTAGGTACCCCGAAGTCCCTAGAAGTCAACCTAGGCGTCCAGTGTGGACGCTCTAGGTCGACTTTTTAAGCTCCCCTTTAAGTTGACTTTATTTTTAAGTGTAGACACACTAAGTCGACTTAGTTAAAGTCGACTTAAATTAACAAGTGTAGATATAGCCAGGGAGTGGAAAGGGCTGTAGATGGTCCTGGACAGAATATGAAGTATTCCCAACCCACTTCTGGTACCCAGACTCCAGGAAGAAGGAAATACTGTCTTAAGCTGTATTACCCTCTCAGCAGCTCCCATTCCATACAGTGGAATCCCCTTCTAGGAAGGGATTCCTTGGCAAATGAACTTCCTGAGGTGAATGGATTCCTGGATACAAGGCAGCAGTGAGGCATAAAACTTTCATGATTGGACCAGGCATCTGTCTGTCTCCCAAAGATCCAATCAGATCTCAGAGGATGTGTGGATTTTCGGGCTTCTTGAAAAATTCTCTAAGGCAAATCCACATCCAGGATTCGAAGGAACCTTTATATGAAGAATTTTTCAGAGGTTCTCACTCCCAGGGGCCTTCCAGAGATTTTACTACAAAAAAACACCAAGTTATGCCACTAAACTTCTGGCTGGTAGTTAATAAGAGCAAACACCCTTCCTAGGAAGCATGGAGGATCCTGAGTATTTCAGATCAGTTTATGTACTTCTCTTGGAAACCAAACTACTTTTACATATTGTTGTTTATTCTTAAATATTGTGCAGTCATGTAACCCTTTGGTCTTGATGTTGACAACTTGCTGTATGTCACAACGGTTGGCAGGTGGGACCTGATTCTCATTTACACTAAGGCAGGTTTACACCATTCTTGCAGAATAACTTAAGTTGGTGTAAATAAATGTAATGCCCTTTTATAAAGCCTTATAAAGCAAGCATAAAAAAATACCCTATGCTATGTCTACACTGGCAAGTTAGTTCGAATTAAGGAGGCTTAATTCAAACTAACTAAAGCCATGGCTGCACTAGGCTTTAGTTAGTTCAAATTAAGGGCTTCCTTAATTTGAACTAAGAAGTTCGAATAGGGTATTCGAACTAAAGGGTTAATTCGAACTAACTAACTAGTTCTAATTAACCAATGTGGTCATGTTAATTCGAACTAATTTCTTAGTTCAAACTAACCAGCCATTGAAATGAATGGGGATCGCTAATTCGAACTAAGCAAGTGTAATGACACTTGCTCAGTTCGAACTAAGTTTTCCTGGTTCGAATTAAGCTAAGTTGAACTAACTAAAATTAGTTTGAATTAGTTAGTTCGAACTAACTAATTCAAACTAATTTTAGCAAGTGTAGACATAGCCCCAGAGAGAAAAAAATTATTGAAAAGCAGAGTCACAAATGCAGTTTCCATATACAATGTAACAATGTTAAAGCATTTTAACAAAATCTGTTCTCGTGCTTCAAAAGTGTTTGTGTGTGTGTGTGTGTGTGTGTGTAGGACTAGTACAGTGTATAGAAGTAGAAATGGTTCAGAATCTGCACTAATCACTCCTTTTTATTCCTAATTGAAGCATTCTTTCATTTAGCTTATCTATAACTTATGATTAGAGATCCCTGTAAGGCATTCATTCATCATGTAGGTGCCTGGCATTTCTAAACTTTTGAGCGTTATGGTGTCAGCTGAATCCCCTGAATGAATTACTGCCTTAAAACCACCTCCGTGTTTGAGAAAGTGCTTTTTTAAATGCAGAAACCTTTATATCTTGGCAACCTTTTGTGGCATTTGAAATTTTTTTGTCTCTGGGCACTTTAAACTAATGTTTCATTAGTTGTTAAAATAGGTTAAGGTCTATGCTCTTTATTGATTAACAAATAAATTGTGGTGAATTTTTTTTTTCCTTCCTGGTATGTCACTTGTCCTCATTTGTTTCTTTCTTGTGGTTCATTCCAGTTGGAACACGTACTGCAGGTTTGCATTATTTGAGATGAATGATACTGTTGCCCTATTTGATCTCACATTTGTTTTTTCCATGTATTGCACTTTGATTTTTCAGTACTGCTTATAGTTGTCCCATTAGCCAATCATGACTCAGTATAAATTCTTTTGACAGTAAAACTATAGGTAAGATGAGAGTAATATAATTGTAATGCTAATACTTACACAAGGTAGATTGCCACATTATAGTATGTAATAAAAACATGTTGAAGTGTTGTGAAAACACCTCATAGACTCATTGGCTATATCTACACTAGCAATTTAGGTTGACTTAAGAATGCTCAAGTCGACCTAAATTACTCCAAGTCCACACCGGGCTTTCATTAAGTCGACTTAAGGACATCCTTAATCTGACTTAATAACTACCGCCTGTTAGGTCGACTTAAGATCTAAGTCAACCTTATTAAGTCAACTAACATGGTGTGGATGCCCTAGGTCGACTTAACTACTTAAGTCAACCTAGGGCTGGGGAAGGGAGCCACGGCTTGAGGACAAGGGAGCCCCAGAGGTTCCCCTGTCTGTGGAGTGCTGGGGAAGACAGCCACCAGCGCTCCATGGACAGGGGATCCCCAGAGGTTCCCCTGTCCGCGGAGTGGAGGTGGCTGTCTTCACTGGGACCCACATGGGTCCTGGCAAGAAGGGACCCCCACTCCCTTCTCCAGGCCCCGGCAAGAAAAGAGTCCCGCTCCCCAAGACCTGTGTGGGTCCTAGCGAGAAAGGAGCTGCGGGTACCTTCTCAGCAGGGACCACAGCTCCCTTCTCAGGGGAGCCAAGTCCCTGTCTACTCTTGAAAAGCTAAGTTGATTTATCAGAGTCGACATAACTTTTTAAGTGTAAACATAGCCATTGTGTTCTGATCTTTGCTAAGCTTTATTTTGAGATAAAGATGTTGGTGTTCAAAACTGTATCGGTCATAATAAGCGCCAGTTAATAAGATGTTTTGCCAGGAGTGAGTATGATTCCAAATTCAGATCTGAAACATTCAGTCAAACATTTCCTTACCAACTCTAATCCTTATTGAATTTGTTCCTTGAAAACTCACTCCTGCAGCACCACCTTAAAAACAAACAAACAAACAAACTGACTCCAAATAAAAACAAAACAAAGATCTCGAACATTTGAATCAATAAGTGTAAGTGAAGTGCATGCCTGGAAATTATAACCATGTTTATAATGTTATCTGTATAATCCATGTCTTTCTTGCAGCCCTGCATGGTGTATATAAATATAAACAGCAGTGACTGAGGCTATCTCTACAAGAAGATGTAGTGCTCTGATAGCGAGAACCCTGTACTAACTGCAATGGAGATGCCATCATTATAGCTGTAGTCTAAAATTTTACAAATGTTTTCTATTGATTACTCAGTGCAATTATCAACAATAGACGTTAAATCCTTTGCTGTGCTCCTGTCTAGTCATTTGACTACACACATGGAGACTTCTGTCATATAATTAAATGTACAAGTGAAAAGAATTTGAATCATTGAGCCAAATTATTAGCTTGTAAGAATGAAAGTGACAATTGTTTGTGAATGTCTAATACATGCATAGTAATAATATAATATGCACACTGTAAACTACTTCACTTTAAAATCGTAGAAGTAAATAATATTGTTATACAGGTTAAGATATTATGTTTATGGTTTCAGAGTATGGAATAGCAGCTTCTGCAATGTTCAGTGACATTAAAATGGTGCTGTAATTTGCTACAGCACTGAAACACAGGAATGCAAATACCACACACAACGACCAAATGAATAGCTAGCTTCCCCACCTAAAGGCTCCTCTACAAGCAGCTAACCTTTAAGAGACATTCATTTCTGGCCACAGAAATGCAAATCACCAGGGTTATGAACTTTCACACTGCAACATAATTTACCTAATAATGAATCAGTTAAAATTTAACTAGGCAGTCATTCAAATAGTGACATACTTATTGATGAAGCACAGTTCACTGATTCCTACTTTTAAAAAAAAAATCTTTAAATATAATCTTGAAAGAAAACACTGGATCATATTTGTTTATGAATTCACCTCAAAATGTCATTTTGCCATCCTTTGGGGATAAAAGCTCTTCCCCACATTTGTATTAAAAACTGAATAAAATTACATAGAAAGAAGAAACATAGAAAAAGATCTATCTGGTAGTAAAACTGCCTGTCTGGCACATCAAACAATTGAGATTTCACAGGCACACAGTAGCCTTGTGCAAAGTAACCTTAAGTAGTGGCAAAACCCATCCTTATAATTTTGAGTGGAGATCGGTCTTCTTTTAAAGATCTGCTGACTACCTGGGAACTGTATTCATCTCCATTCCAGAGTATACATTATATTAGAGCAGGAAAACTGCTTTCCAAATGCTGTTTTAATAAAGTAAAATTTATTTTATGGCTTAGCAGTCATATTATTTCACTTTTTAAAAAATAATGGAAAAATCTGACTTTTTTATCATTTTTCTACCTGGCAAAAGATTAATACTATAAAAATACTATTAATACTATGAATGAACAAAAACATCCACTGAAATTAAAAAGGCAAATTAATTTAAAGCCAAATAAAGGAAAAACATTTTGTTTGCCCAGTGCACAATTAATTCATTGGGACTCATTGCCACAGGCTATCATTGAGCAAGATTCAAAAAGGTATTAGATATGTATATGGATTATAACAGCATCTGCAAAACATACCTATCTCTGTCTCTCTAGAAAGTGGTGTAAACCTTCACAGCCAATCTCTAACTCATTAGTAAGAAACATCCTCTATGTGCAGGTTATTTGTGTAATTTTCCTTTATTGAAGCGTTTGGTGAGCATTGTCACATTCAGGATTCTGGTCCTGGTATGGAAAGTTCCGTGTTTCTGGTTTTTCTGAGGCCTGTAGTAGTAAACCTGAGCATGTAGTCTTTTGACCTGTAGGTGGAACAGCACAGCTGATGGCCAACTAATGCTGACTTTTGCCCTCAGATCTGAAAACCAGTCTATAAACATAATACTAAAAATATTCTTCTTAGTTATTTCTGTCATTCCAGCTGTTCCAGAAAACTCCCCAGAATTAAATAAGTTTGAAAATGCAATATCAGATTGTGATCAACATGGCTTTTAGACTGCAAACTGTAGCATGGCTTCCAATAGTTGCCTTTTCCAATGCTGTTGTATTTTAGTCACTTGCCTATCTTCCATTTCCTACTCTAATGGGTGAGGTATAAGTAAAACGGTAGTGAAAGTTATGTGTTATGTATTTTCTGATATGGAACTGTCCAAAGGTACGTCTACCCTGAATATCAGTGGCAGCAGTATGTAGCTTAATGCAGGTACTCACCACATGGAAAAGCCTGTTGGGTCCACTCTATGGTATCCACACTGCAGAGTACCAGTGAAAGGCCCCAGCAGGGGAGAGACATAGGGGAAAAGCTGCAGCAGCTCCCTGTTGCTGAAGTCTTCCACTGCCACAGGAGAATGTTCCAGCAGCAGAGAGCTGGAGGAGATTTTCCCTGCTCTCTTCCGCATGCCATTGGCTTTTACTGCTGGACTTTTCCCGAGAAGGAGAAAGGCTCTGGCAGTGGAATACTGTTAAAAATAGCAGTACAAATGGGGAACCAGAGCTTGGGAAAGTAGAGAGCATCAAGAATATGTACAAGTATACACATCCTCATCCTTCAAGCAAGTCTTTACTCTACTTCCCTAAGTCATGCCTCATCAGTAACACCATTATTCATACCATGCTATGTAGTTATGTGAGTATGTATTCTACACGCTGCCAAAAAGCAAGTGTAGACACACCTTAAAAGCAGTGCCTCACCATCTAGACTGCCATTTATACCTGTACAATGGGGGGGGGGGGAGGAGGCATGCAGTCTACTTTACCGGCTGCCAAAAGGAATTTTGAGTCTAGACATAGCATGAGTGGTCACTCTGATTTCCCTTCCCTCCACCTTTCTCTGTCCTCCGTCTCTACTGCTGGTGGCCTAGGACAGCTTCAGATGCAAATTGAGCAGACGTTCCTACCACACAATTAGAAACACATTTTAAAGTAGGATTTAGAATTAATGTCTCTTTGTGGTTACCTTCCTTCACTATGCCGCTGTTTCTTCTGACTAAGAGCAGATTGCATTTCTGTTCTGCTGTGCATTCAATGAGAGGAAAAATCCTTTTGTCTAATGATGTGCTTTGCTTTGTTTTCCTTTAAGGCTGCCTAAAAATTGTGCTTGACTCTATCAGGAAGTCCAAGCCTCTGTCCTCACTCCAGGTTTTAAATGTGAAAGTTTTGCCCTATTAGTCACTTGTTAAAATATAAGGGTGTGTCTACATTTGTAAATTAAGTCGACTTAAACTTGCTTAAGTTGATTTAATTTACTCTGTGTCTACACTACACTATACTTTCTTTAAGTTGACTTAAGCAGCTGCATAAATCGACTTAAGGAAAAATTAAGTTGACTTTGTAAAACCTTATTAGAAAGTCAACTTAGCCAGTGTAGACTTTAAGTCGACTTAGAGGCCTCCAGGGCTTCCCCACTGCCCTCCCTGCTAGGGTGGCTGGCACAGCCACAGCCTGGCATGCCCCCCAAAGGGCAGGGCACAGCTCTGCCCCTATGCCTTGCTAGGGTCCCTGTCCCCCTTTGTCCCATTGTACCAAGGTACTTAACTTTTCAAGTGTAGATGTGGCCCCTTTTCGACCTTATTAAGTTGAATGTTTTAATGTTTAAGTCGACTCAGTAAGCTCCACCAAGGTGCTAATCCCCATCTCCACTGGTTTAAATTGACTTAATAAAGTCAACTTAAGTGCTAGTTTGAATTAAAACAAGATGTTATTAATTTGAACTAACTATTCCTTAATTCGAGTTAAGGAAAGACCAGTGCAGACGCAGAGTATTTTAAATTGATTTAAGCCTCTTTAAATTGACTTAATTTGTAAGTGTAGATGCACCCTCAAAGATCAACAAATATCTTCAGGCATAGGCTTTCATAGTCTGTAACCCGCTTTGTCAAATGAATGAAGTGGAAATTACACTTAGAAAGTATATATACACTTCCAAGGGTGAGAAACATTACAATGTGGAGGGCAAGTGCTAACGAAGTCAGTTCAGTTAGGGTTACATGTGGCCCATTCACAACAAGTGATTAGAAGGTGAGAATGTGTGAACAGGGACAATTAGTTTTTGTAATGAGATAACCATTCCAAGTCCCTATTTGGACCCAATGGCTATGTCTACACTGGCAAGTTAGTTCAAATTAAGGAGGCTTAATTCAAACTAACTAAAGCCATGGCTACACTAGGCTTTAGTTAGTTAGAATTAAGGGCTTCCTTAATTTGAACTAATAAGTTCGAATAGGGTATTCTAACTAAAGGGTTAATTCGAACTAACTAGTTTGAATTAACCAATGTGGCCATGTTAATTCGAACTAATTTCTTAGTTTGAACTAACCAGCCATTGAAATGAATGGGGATCGCTAATTCAAACTAACTAAAATTAGTTCGAATTAGTTAGTTCGAACTAACTAATTCAAACTAATTTTAGCAAGTGTAGACATAGCCAATCTGATTGTGTCAAGTTTGCATATGAGAAGCAGAAAACTATGCCGGTACAGGAGACAACTGAGCTGACTTTATGACTCCTTTGCAGAGTTTCAGGGCTAAGGGTATTGGTTAATGAGACCAAAGCTCCAATCACTGAGCTACAGAGCTAGTTCCCAGATACACTCAGAACAGTTCCAGCTGACATGCAACCGAGAAACGATTGATGAGATGACAGTCCAAGGTGAAAACTGCTACTCAAGCCCCCATGAGATTTGATTGGGGGGAGGGATGCCTGGGGGAGAGGGCACTCAAATATCTGGACTGAGAGTTCTATAGGGCTTCTAGTTCCCCTTGCTCTTTTCATTCCACTCAGGCCATTCTTTGCTGATCTATCAGTCTGTTCCTCTCCCAGTCTCACTTCTGAATCATATGGGCCAGAACTGCAAACTAAGCACTGATCATGGCCCTGTGTAACATGCAGACACTGTCCTGATGAGTGATCAGCTCCCTCCCTTATGTGGCTCACAGAAGGTGTCCAGGGGGAATTTCAGCTCCTGTTGTCACGGGGATGTGTGATAGCTGACAAGGTGCAGGGAAGGATGAAGAGAGATTTAATACAGTGACTTCACTTCATGTACACACAGGTCAGTGGAGCTGACTGGCTACACATGCTGAGTATGTTACATAGCACAATTGCATCTCTGGGTGCAACTACACTAGTAAATTAAGTTGACTTAAGCATACTTAAGTCGACTTAATTTACTCTGCGTCCACACTGGCATTTCCTTAAGTCGACTGCTGCTGCTTAAGTTGACTTAAGGAAATTCAAAGTCGACTTTATAACACCTCGTATAAAGTTGACTTTGAAGCTCAAGTCGACTTTTTAAGTTGACTTAAGCAGTGTGGACGCCCTAAGTCGACTTAGTCAACTTAGGGCATGGAGGAAGGGAACTTCCTTCTCCCTGGGACCACTCAGGTTCTGGCAAGAAGGGACTGCGGGGCTCCCTTCTCCCCGGGGCCACTCAGGTTCCGGTGAGAAGGAAGCCCCATGGCCCTGGCAAGAGGCAAGCCATGCACTGCCTTCTTCCCAGGACCCACGCTCCAGCTGCTCAGAAGCTGGAGCATGGTCCTGGGAAGAAGGGAGCCCCATGGTCCCAACCAGGAGGGAGAGCGGGAGACCCACTTTAAGTTGACTTAGGAGTCTCTAAGTCAACTTAATAAGGTCTACTTAAAGTCGACTTATTTAATGCGACCTAAATTCCCCAGTGTAGACATAGCCTCTGAGATCAGAATAACTTTCTGTACTTCCCTGTGGGAATGCAGGGCTGATCCTAAATGGCATAATGTAGCCTAAACTGACTAGGGGTGGTCACATTATTGCATTGAATTATTTATTTGAACAGCATTGTAATATTCATTTGAATCATTTGTCATTCTTTTTCATTAACATATTATAGAATCAGGTGAATAATCTAAAACATATCCATCAACTCAGTTCTATGCATTTTTCCTTAGCTTTTATTTTTCCCTGCTCAGTGCTAGTGAGTACCCACAGCATAATTTCCAGCTGTTTACAGAAAGCTTACTGTGGTTGCACATAGAACTAAAACTACCCCCCTCATCTATCCTGGAGTCAAAAATAATATATGGGTACTCACCAGCACTGAGTGAGAAAAGACAAAAGCTAATGAAACAATGCATAGAACTGAGTTGATGGATATGTTTTAGATTATTCACCTGGTTCTATAATATGGTTAATGAAAAAGAATGACAAGAAATGTGTGTGTGTGTGTGTGTGTGTATATATATATATATATATATATATATATATATATATATATATATATATAAAGAATTGCTGGCTTTGAAGCAGTGTGATTTAGTGGATAAAGCACTGGTGTTGGAGCTGGGAAACCTGATTTATAATCTTGATTTGGCCACTGGCCTATTGGAAGATTCTGGGCAAATCACTTTGCTTCCCTTTGCCTCAGTTTCGCATTTTATAAAATGGGGATAATGATTCTTTCCATCTTTGTAAAGTGCTTTCAGATCTGCTGATGAAAAATGCTGTATAAGTGCTACATATAACTATCATTCAAGAAACCTCTAATAAATGCCAAGTTACTACTCCATTTTTATAACACAAGATTTTGTTTCTTTTTTTCCTTAAAGGGATCCATTGTTCCAAGGTAAGAAGGTTATTGGTAGTCCAATGTGATGAAAGCACATGAGATCTTGATGGGACGAACACACAAATACATAAATTAACTTTAGACATGTGATGCCAGTGGGTCCTGCATAGGTGTTTGCAAGATCAGAGCTAATATTTTAACAATTATCTAGGCCAGTATATGATTTTCCATCTAGTTGAGGAAGGTATTTTCCATTTCCACTGCGAAACAACTTTTGTTTGTTGCCGTTGTTCTTTGTTGGTTTTTTTGTTGTTTTGTTTTTTGCTACCATGCACATTTAATGCAAAATATTACATTTACCATCTGAATAGGTGAAAAGACACTTTTGAAAAGACAAAGTGGTTGCAACCACTTTAATAGCAAAGAAGGCAGAAACAGCTGCATTGCAGTAAATGGTGGAGTAAATCTATTGCCATCTGTCATCATTAATTTAATCCACACAACAAACTAGTGATGAGGCAGTCTCTTTTTGCTGCTGTTTTAGTACTTGGTAGTTTTCTTCCATGCCCAAGAGATCCATCAATTTTGTTTTGAATGTGGATGAAAATGCTTAAAAATTACCTATTTATGATTGATGTTGCAGAGCAAGCATGGCCTGAAACACATAACTGAGGTGTTTTGCTCCATTGCTTGGGCAGAGAAATAGAGTGCATTTTCCATACCTTGCCAGATAGAGGTGATACATATGTTTCTGCTATTACTGCTTTGGAAATTCACTTTACTCCAAAGGTTAATACAGTTTCTGAATGTCATAGCTTCCAATAGCATGAAGAAATGTCTGAAGGAATTACAGTCCAGTACACTGCAGTTATCCATTTTCTACTTGGTGTAAGAATTAGTGATGACACAGATGAACTACTTAAGAGACTAATTAGTGGAAGACACATACAAATTCGTGAAAAATTGTTACATGAACCTAATTTTTCATTGCAAAAAGAAATTTTTCAAGCATGCCATAATGTGTCAGCTATTAATAATGCAGAGATGCTTGGTGAGGGAGATACACTGCCTATTGAAGTGGCTCTCACAAGATAGATTCAGCAATCAGAAACCAAACATCATAAGCAGAAGGCTTGCTTTTTTTTTTTCCTTTTTTCTTTCACTCTGCAAGACAGAAAAGAAGGTCACGTTCATGTTTTCACTGTAGTTCAATTACCCACTTAGCAAAGCATTGTTGTATTCTGAAAAGAGAGAAAAATATAAGGATCGTGGGCAAATTAGGCTCTTGTTACATTGCATTAATGGGCAAAATAATCCCAGGGACTCTGCAATATGAAAGGCATTCTTAAAACACACTGTACTATATTTCTCTTTGATGCCAAATCTCCAAAATGTAGAATACTTTGTAATATAAGCTACCTCTGGCCTACAATGCGTGGGAGTAGGTTTAGTGCAATTCATGAAATATTTTGTGCCAATTTATTTTGCATGATTTCATACTCCCATCATTTAGAATTTATTTTAAATGAAATTTCAGAAGATTGTACCAGAGCATAAAAATACTGAAAAAAAGTTGTGTGAATCCCACTGATGAAGCTGGGAAAGAGCCTTTGCTACCCTTCCCTCTTTTCCTCATACTGGTAGTTAATTGGAAGGTGAGAACCAAGATTCTCCTGAATTCTATTTCTTCCTTTCATTGGCCTTAATATCACCTAGCACAATGGATCTTAAATTTTTTTCCATTGCAACACACCTGATAAATGATGTTCCTCTGTGTGACACTCTACAATCTGCCAGTGGTGATGGCATTTGGGCTGGGAGAGCTTGGGATGTTGTGGTACTGTGGAGGATGCAATATTCTGGGACCTGGATGGGGATAGAGTCAAACCAGCGCAGGCTGGTGCCCCAGTGATCTGGCTTGATGGAGCTTGCTTTATTTTTGTGGGGCAGGTGGTGCCCCCCCCCACCAGCCCAAGGTCTCTGGGTTGCAGCCTCTATGTCCCTTTATTTATGTGGCCCTGGCTACTCCCTGTGTTGTACAGCAGGAGCAGGCTGTTGAGGGCAGCAGAGAGCAGCAGGCGGCAGGAGCCCCAAGCTGGCTGCACGCTGAGCTGCTCATTTTCTGTGACACACCTCCTGGTTCTTCGTGACACACTTTTGTGTCCCAACACAATGGTTGAGAACCACTGACTTAGCACATTTAAAAAACCTGATTAAATTATGAAGCAGGAAGTAGATAAGTATCATTAATTCCATTTCGAACACAAGGAAACACGGGTTGAACAACTTGCCCAAAGTCACTCAGCAAACCAATCTCAGAACCAAGTTTAGAAACCAAGTTTCCTCTCTGTCAGTCCTGCACCTAATCACTAGAATACAGTACAGGAAAGTTAGCGTCTTGTACTCACAGACCTTTTTAGAAAAAAAAATATCAGTAATAAAGAAGACCTGCGGTTTAATTTCTCATACTTCTACTGCCATATCTATCATACAGACATAATTGTTAGAGTTGATGGGAAATTTTCTGACAGATCATTTTTTTGGTCAGAAATTGTCAATTTATTGCAACTGAAACCATTCATGGGAAAAAGTGGCTTTGATGACTCTCCCAATTCAAAAAAGCATTTGGAAAATAAATTGAAATGATTAAAATGTCTTATTTCTACCATTTCTAAAACAAAGGCTGACTTTCCAATCCAAATGACTTTTTATTTTGAAATGTTAGTTATTTTATACCAAAAATATTAGAAAATGAAAAGGTCAAAATTGAAAAGAAACATTTTGAAATTATCTAAATTAAACTTGTCAATTGATCTGATCTATTTTTTGTCCAGATTAGCATTTTGCAAAATTTTTAAGACATCTGCTCCTCATCCTATTTTGGGCCTGGAAAAGATGTCAAAATCTTGAAAATTCGAATAGGATGGGAAAACCCTTTCCTGCCCAGAACTAATAATTATATTTCCTTACTTCACAACTAAACATTATGGATAAAATATATCTGCAAAGTATATTCAGAATAATGACTGGTAGACATAGAACAAGAGATCCTGAGCTTTGAATGCACTGGGTTATTTGGCCACAGGACACGTAGGGTGCGTCTACACTTGTAAACTAAATCAACTTAAGCTGCTGCTGGCATGCCCACCCACAGGGCAGGACCTGCCCACCCCACTCCTATAACCTGCCCCTGTCCCTATCCTGCTCAGCCCCCATGTACTTTGGTACAATGGGAGAAATGTTGAGCTCCCTGGCACCATGCACCACTCCCAGGTCCACCTAGCCCATACAAGTTGACTTAGGCATCCAGTGTGGACACTCTAAGTTGATTTCGCAATGTCAATTTTAAGTAGACCTAAATTTACAGTGTGGACATGCTTAGCAAAGTTGACTTATTTGAACAAGTGTAGACATAGCCATAGATATGAGCTCTCTCTCATGAGCTTTTGTAGATTAAAAAAAAATAATTAAATCATATCCAGACTATGGATATTAGCCAATTTTTCATGTAGTGAAGTGGTTCCCATAGGAAAACAAACAAACAAACAAAACTTGAGGCATTATGCCAAGAAAGCTTGCAATGTTATCACCTGTATTGACTGTTCTATAGTAAATGGAATTGTTTACTCCTTAGTAAAGAGTATGGCATCTTCAATGCTACAAAAAAAGATGGGGGTAATCTAGTGTTTCCTATAATGGCCAACATTTTGGAGGCTGTTTTGTTTGCATCTTCACTGAACTGTAGTTATTTGTTACTTTTGTATATTATTTCTCATGTTCAAGTTATTTCAAATGAAATTCCAGTCTACAGAACTGTATGTCAGTCTGTAATGCTGTAAGTCATGCTTTTGGCTCTGTTGTGGACACAGGCTCTTGAATTTTTATATTATCAAAACCTTTTAACCAGAAGTAGAAAGTGATTTCCATTTGACATTACCAGAGGTATGACATAACCTTTTCTAGAGAAGATTTGCTTGTGTTAGACTGTCTGGAGGTCCATACTATACAGGATGGCATAGTTCTTTGCTTCATTTCTTTACTGTCAAAGTCAATAACTTTTTACCAAGTATTAATCTGATGTTTGCCCTTCAGCTGCAGATTTAAGGGTCTCTGAAATGTGACAATAATGGTAGAATCAATTAATGATTCTGTTCAAGGCATAGAATATACTTCACCTATGTGCGATCTTTGGAGAAAATATTTGCATTCAAAGCAAAGTGTCCTTGTTTTCGGCTTGTTGCCAGTTCTGCTTTCAACTGGCATTTCATCTGAAATTTTTGTAATTGCAAAAAGGCAGTTTTTTAAATTGAAAACTACTTTCTTTCTCCCACAAAATTGCATCTAAATAAACCACAATCTCAGCTGCTAAAAAAAAGTACATGACATTCATTTTTGTAGGTCCATTCTGAGAGAAAATAATTCCTTTTTGAAAGAAAAATTCTGATATAGAATCATAGAATCTTAGGGCTGGAAGGGACCTCATGCTAAAAGCAGGACCACTCCCACTAATCATCCCAGCCAGGGTTTTGTCTAACCGGACCGTAAATATCTCCAAAGATGGAGATTCCACCACCTCCCTAGGCAACCCATTCCAATATTTCACCACCCTCCTAGTCAGAAAGTTTTTCCTAATATCCAACCTCGACCTTCTCAGCTGCAACTTAAAACCATTGCTCCTTATTCTGTCCTCTGTTACTACCGAGAACAACCTAGCTCCCTCTTCTTTGGAGCACCCTTTCAAGTAGCTGAAAGTTGCTATCAAATCCCCCCTCAGTCTTTTCTTCAGACTAAATAAGCCTAGTTCCTTCAGTCTCTCCTCGTAAGTCATGTGCCCCAGCCCCCTAATCATTTTTGTTGCTCTCCGCTGGACTATTTCTAATTTGTTCACATCCTTTCTGAAGTGGACACAGTATTACAGATGCAGTCTCACCAGTGCAGAATAGAGGGGAATAATCACATCCCTCAATCTGCTGGCAACACTCCTACTGATGCAGCCCTATATACCATTGGCAACAAGAGCACACTCTTGACTCATATCCAGCTTCCCATCCACCATAACCCTCAGGTCCTTTTCTATAGTGCTGCTACTTAGCCGATCAGATCCCAGCCTGTAGCAATACATGGGATTTTTCCATTCTAATTGCAGGACTTTGCACTTTGTCCTTGCTGAACCTCATAGGATTTCTTTTGGCCCAATGTTCCAATTTCTCTGTCTCCCTAAATCCTGTCCCTGCTCTCCAGCATGTCTACCGTTCCCCCCAGCTTGGTGTCATCTGTGAACTTACTGAGTGTGCAATCTATCCCATCATCGAGATCATTAATGAAGATGTTGAACAGAACTAGCCCCAGGACCGACCCCTGGGATTCTCCACTCGCTATTGGTTGCCAATTAGATATTGAGCCATTGATTTCTACACACTGAGCCAGTTGATCTAGCCAGTTTTCTATCCACTTGTCCAACCCATACTTCCTTAAATTGCCCATGAGAATGCTGTGGGAAACCATATAAAAAACCTTGCTAAAGTTGAGGTATATCACGTCAATGGCTATTCCCACATCCACAAATCCAGTCATCTCATCATAGAAGACAATCAGGTTGGTCATGCATGCTGACTGTTCCTGATCACTATTTTCCTTCAAGTGTTTCAGGATGATTCTTTGAGGACCTGCTCCATGATTTTTCCAGGGATTGAGGTGAGGTTGACCGGTCTGTAGTTCCCCAGATCCTCCTTTTTCCCTTTCTTGAAGATAGGTACTGTATTTGCCTTTTTCAAATCCTCCAGGACCTCCCCCGTTCACCACAAGTTTTCAAATAATGGCCAGCAGCTCTGCAATCACATCGACCAACTCCCTCAGCACCCTCAGATGCAGTTCATCTGGCCTCATAGACTTGTGCACATCCAACTTCTTTAAGAAGTCCCTAACCTGACCTTCCATCATCGAGGGCCGCTCTTCTTCTCTCCATTCTGCATTTCCCAGTGTAGTAGCCTGAGAGCTGGCCCTTCCTGTGAAGACGGAAGTAAAAAAAGCACTGAGTACTTCAGCCTTTTCCGCATCATCCCCCATGAGGATACCTGCCCCATACAGTAAGGGACCTACACTGTCCCTGATCCTCTTCTTGTTACTGATATACTTGTAGAACTCCTTCCTGTTATCCTTCACATCTCTTGCTAGCTGCAACTCCAATTGTCTTTTGGCCTTTCTGATTTTATCCCTGCAGTCCTGAACAATATCTTTATACATCTCTCTAGTCATCTGTCCAAGCTTCCACTTCTTGTAAGCTTCCCTTTTATCTTTCAACTCACCGCAGAGTTCTCTGCTAAGCTATGCTGGGTGCCTTCCACATTTGCTGTTCTTTCTGCTGTGCCTTTAGCAGGGTTTCTTTAAAATACAGACAGCACTCTTGGATGCCTTTCCCCTTCAGATCAGATCCTGCCCATCAGTTCCACTAAGGGAGCCAAAATCTGCTTTTCTGAAGTCCAGGGTGTGTGTTTTGCTTTTTTCCTTTCTTCCATTGATCAGGATTTTGAACTCTACCATCTCATGGTCACTGCTGCCCAGGTTGCCATTCATTTCTATTTCCCCAATTAATTCTTCTCTGTTTGTGAGCAGCAAGTTGAGAGGTGCAAGGCCTCTAGTTGGTTCCTCCAGCATTTGTACCAGGGAGTTGTCCTCAACACTCTCCAAAAACTTCCTCGTTGCTCTCTCCTCTAAAATTAAGCCACAGACTTTCAACTGGCTTGTTTCCACTTTCATACCAGAGCTCTGAACAGTCATACTGCTCTTTTACATATAGCGCCACTCTTCCACCTCTTCTTCCCTGCCTGTCCTTCCTGAACAATTTATACCCATCCATGGCAGTGCTCCAGTCATGCAAGCTATCCTACCACCGCTCTGTTATTCCAATTATATCATAGTTCCTTGTCTGAGCCAGTACTACCAATTTTTCCTGCTTGTTTCCCAGGCTCCTCGCATTTGTGCACAGACATTTGAAATACCGGGCCAATTGTCCTACTTTGCCCTGTCAATTATCTCTCCTGTTATATCTTCCTCCTTGCAATTTCTCCTGGTGTCCTCCTTCCCCAGGCTTCATTAGGGCTTCATTAGAACACATAAGACAATGATTTGATTTCCCTCCACCCCTAGTTGAGACTACCCTCTCTTTTATCTCAGCTGTTACAGTCCCAGCACCCCCCAAGTTCCATCCCTTCTCCCAGGTCTCACTCACTGTGATTTACTTGTGGGCTTTGGTCACCTATCCCCTTCAAACCTAGTTTAAAGCCCTCCTCACTAGGTTAGCCAGTCTA
Organism: Pelusios castaneus; assembly: GCA_007922175.1. NCBI lineage: Eukaryota > Metazoa > Chordata > Testudines > Pelomedusidae > Pelusios > Pelusios castaneus. The sequence goes on along the minus strand of ML685807.1, from coordinate 4,454,640 downwards.
TGTCCAAATATGTTCTTCCCCTTCCTTGATAGGTGGAGTCCATCTCTGCCTAGCAGTCCTTCTTCCTGGAACAGCACCCTATGGTCAAAGAAGCCAAAGCCCTCCTGACGACACCATCTTTGCAGCCAGGCATTCAACTCCAGGATGTCTCTGCTCAGGCCCCTACCCTTGACCAGAAGGATCGAAGAGAACACCACCTGTGCACCGAACTCCTTCACCCGTGCTCCCAGAGCCCTATAGTCACTTTTGATCTGCTGAAGGTCAACTCTTGCAGTATCATTAGTTCCCACATGGATGAGTAGCATGGGGTAGTAGTCAGAGGAGAGGATGATTCTCAACAATCCCTCTGTAACATCTCAGATACAGGCCCCTGGCAGGCCTGCATACCTCCCGAGAGGCCTTGTCAGGGCGACAGATGGGTGCCTCTGTCCCCGTCAGAAGAGAGTCCCCAACCACCACAACCCGAAGTTTCCTTCTGGCTGTGATGGTTGTGATCCTCCCAACCTCGGGGGTGCATGGCATCTCCTCTTCTATCTCATCTCTCAACTCTAGTGCTGCATAATGGTTCTTCACCACAATGGAGGGTGGGATGGGAGCAGGCGTTGAGCACTGACTACTGCCAGAAGTAACCAGCTGCCAGTGTCCTCCCTGTGCCAGAGCCATCTCATCCTTCTCCAATGGTGTGGCAGCACTCTTCGGCACCTGGATAGTTTACTTATCCTTGCATGTCTCCTCAGGGGTGCTAACCAGGAACTTCTCCAGGGCATGGATACTCCTGAGCCTAGCCACCACGTCCTGTAACTCTCCCACCTGCTTCCTGAGAGACTCCACCAGAAGGCACCTGTCACACTGAATGATCTCTCCACCCTGATTGTCTGTGAGTAGGAAATGCAGGCCACAGTCCCTGCAAGTCCACACCAGGATCTGGGTAGAGATATCAATGGTCAGAATGTCTGTCTGGATACAGACAACAGAGTCCTGTGGCACTTTTAAAGACTAACAGATTTATTTATCGCATGAGCTTTCGTGGGAGAAAATCCCACTTCGTCAGACGCTTTGAAGATAGGAAAGTAACTTTCCTATCTTCAAAGCGTCTGACAAAGTGGGATTTTCTCCCACGAAAGCTCATGCGATAAATAAATCTGTTAGTCTTTAAAAGTGCCACAGGACTTTGTTGTCTTTCTACAATAGACTAACACGGCTACCCCTTTGGAATTTGTCTGGATACAGGCGCTCGCGGAGAAGACAGAAGCAGTGCTGGCACAAACGGCTTGGCTCTTCTTCACCATAGTGACTCCATAAACCACAAACTCCTCCCAAACTCCCCTGTTTGCAAGCTCCCCCTGGTAGCTCAGCCACTGGCTTTTAAGGCCTTCTCTGCCTTGGTCAGCTCTTGCCTCTCGTTAAGCACACAGGGAAAGTGTGATTACAAGGCTGATTAAGGCTGACCAAGGGTGAGCAGGGAACAATGGTACAAATAGCCCCCAGACACACAATCAATAACAGTCTCAAGTCACACAGTAACTGACACTTAACAGAAATCACCTATAGGAAAGACACAAACACACAGTCAGCAATTCACTCACCCCAAGGTTCGCTCTCTTCCTTGCTTCTTCAGCAAGGGGATCTTCTTCATCTCTCAAACTTCCCTGTTTGCAGTTCCCTGTCATCTTTTATGCTTCCTCCTGTTTTGCAGATATCCATTTCCCATCATGGATAATCAGAAGTACCTGTTTACACTTGGCAGTTGAATAGCCCAATGCCTTTTGTCCCTCAGTAGCCACCTGTTCTGACACATGTTGGTGTCATTATTCTGCTTGGTGATCTGTACAGAACGTAGATTAAATGTCATATATGACAGGTTCTGTATGATTGCATTAAGCAGCTCTTATAAGGGAGTTACCTGAATTATTTGTTTCCTCACTTCACCAAAGCACCATCCCTGCCGCCCCCTTTCCCCCACACACCTTTTCTATGTACATCTCTCTGAGTAGGGGTTAGGGGGGGAAAGTGCCCTGAGATAGAAATAGATCTGCAAAGCCCTTACCTTATTCTCCTCAGGACTTAACACAGTTGCATTGTCTGCAGTATGCTGCCCTCTAAAATTGATTAAGCTAGTGCCAGCATGAGATTGCTGTGTATTTTCCAAATGGGCAGTTTTTAATGTTTCCTCAGCCTTCTAAAACCTGTTCATTTGTCTGTTCCACAGACATGTTGCCTCTGCTTACGCATTAGGACCTAGTGTATACTGACAGAGGCACATTCATCACCATCATTTGGAACTCTCTGGTTTGATTGAGCAGTCAGTCAAGACCTCCTCAGTCGATCCAGAGTTTGGCTCAGTATCCCCCGCTCCAATAAAAAAAGGAGTGCTACGTTGAAGGGACGGCATTTCCCTTCAACTCAGTGCAGTGGAGCCAGGGAGATAAGTGAGAGTTAGAGAGTCAAATGGAGATACGTACGTTATTTTTATGTAACCTGCATATCTCCCTTTGACTGCCATCCAATTCGGCGGCAAGTATAGATCAGGCTTAGGAGTGAAATCCTAGGTCCTATGAAGTTAATGGTAAAACTCCAGTTGACTTCAATAGGGCTGAAATTGCACACTTACTTCTCTAGGATATGGATTGTCTTTTTGCAGTATTTGCTCCTAGCATAGCTGAACCCTAATCCTTGACTGGCACCTTGGTGTGCTACTGTAATTCAAGTAAATAATGAAGGCAACATATGCAAAATGCAAATGAGTGTTGTACCCATCCTCACGCCCTCTTGGAAATATTTCTTTTGTAATATTTGTTGTGTCATTTACCATGCTCTTGTCTATTGATATAGCTAGTGATACTTTTGGGATGCTTAAACTAAATGGGTGTCTCATGTTATCTGTGCTTTATTACTATTTCCCTTTCACTTGTCAGCTACATTCTGGCTTATGAGTACTCTACAGCTGACACAAAAAATATACATTCTAATCAGGAAAGCGATATCCCTGATCTAGGAGACTAATGAAATAGTCCCACATTTCCTCCATGAAAAGTAGGTACCGATGGAAAATTAATTTGTACCAGGAACAAAAAATCAGAGTATTTAAACCTCTTCTAAGGAACTAGACAAATGAAAACCATCAAAGCAGAATCTGTAACAGTGACTATAATCTCTTGCACACTGATTACCTAACCCTCCCCCCCCAAAAAAAACCTTAGCTGAATCCATTATAAAATGATAAGAGATGGTCAATTAAATGACAACATTGCCACGGGCCATGTTTTTCTTCTTCAGTCAATACAACTGGCTTATGAACCTTAGCCTAATCTTTCTATTAGTACTGTTCGATTACCTTTTAGTTTCTTGCTATACCATGCTGGCAATTGATTATTACAGTAAATGTTAGTCTTGCTTCCCATTATGCTTTACTACAAATACTATTATTACATATTTGGCTTCCATTATTAGCCACAAAGAAAATCCATTTCAGATGATTTATGATAATGGATGTCAATTTACATCTAGTGGTTTTATTTATTTATTTATTTGGTTGCTCTCATGCAAAAGATATTAAAAATACACATCTTTGTAAACCATCTGCTTCCTATGAGGAAGCTGAAAGATTCAAAGGTGTCCTAAAAATTATATACTGACTGCTGCAAAAGACCAAACAAGCTAGGAAAGACCTTTATCACCGAGTTTCTTCAAAAAAGACAAAGCTAGGTACATATAACAGTGATGTCTCCTATTGACCTTCTATGTGGGTGTAAAATGAGAATCAAACTGAACATACTGCCCAGTTGTTAATCATTCTGTCAGTGAATTGTGCATGACTGACTGCGTTAAGGAAAAAGTGTCTCAGCCTAATGCACGATAAAATATACTGTCTGTATACTCATTTCAGTACAGAAGTAATAATAATAATTAATAAATCCCAGATAGCACAGCATGGCAGGATGGGTATCTAAAGGTACAAAGGTACAACAAAGGTTCAAGGAGGGCACAAGGGAACAGTGACAAAGCTGGCCGGAATCAGGAGATACACAAAAAACCGAGGGTGCTGGGACACTCAATCCAAATATTTCCCTCCCCAAAATGTAGAACTTTCCTGTAACTTGCTATTTCAGGGACGTGCACAAGAATTTAAATTTGGCTGCTTTTCGTGGGACCTACTCTGTGACCCCACCATGCCCCCAGAGCTGGAGGAGGTCTCTGCCTCCCTGTTGTGGCCCTGGGACTGGAGGAATTCTGATTATTGGGTGGAGACTTGTGCTCATTCTTCTTTCTCCACCCCCTCCCTTTCCATGGGTGCATGACCCTGCTTGCATCATATTTATTGAATTATATAGCTGTAAGGGACAGAGGACGGGCCAGGGAACATGGCCGCCCGGGGAGACAGACAGGACCCCTGAGCCAACCCCCGTCAGAGGGGAGGGGCCGGGTCCACCAATCCAGGCTGACAGGAAGCCAGTGGGCGGGACCCAGCCCAGCAGTATAAGAAGGCAGCCCTCACCCTCAGTCAGGGCCCAGACACTAGCAGGGAAGCACCAGGTTTCACTGCTCAGGAGCCAGGCACTAGGCCCAGGGCAGGAGAAGGCTTGGCCTCAGCTTCCCAATGCCTGGGGCCCCGAGGACCGGCCCCGGTGGCACAGATCCAGGCGGGCGGAGGAGGCGCCTGCCTCCCGGGAGCAGATCGATCCCTCGTCTCCGGAGATCCCAGCCCCCCAAGCCTCTGGCCCTGAGCCTTGCGGTGTGGAGACACAGGACGGGCCCTGTGACCTGGAGGAGCTACCTTTGGCTGCAGACCCCCCCGACCATTCCTGTGACCTGGAGGAGCTGCCCCTGGCTGAGGACCTCCAGGAACCACCCGCTGCCCTGGAGCCCTACGGACCAGAACCCCCCGACGGCCCCTGTGACCTAGAGGAGCTGCCCTTCCCTGAGGAGCTGGACAAGACTCTGCTGGTCTTGCCGCCCCCCGATGAGTTGGACGGCTTTGGGAACTTCCCCAGGGCAGAATACCCTGGCGTCTACTGAGAGTGGAGATCCAGGTACCCCAAACCCAAGGGTGGGAGGAAGCAGCCCAGGGCGGTTGGCTCCCGCGTAGTGAGTGGCAGGACCACCGTGGGTCAGCGTGTTTCGGCCGGAGCCCCGCTGACCACAGTGGCAGACGCCTCTGCCACTGAATAGGGCCCTGGGCTGGGACGCAGTGGAGTGGGTGGGCCTGTGTCCCCCTCCCACATCCCTTTACCCGAGCCATCTGTAGCAACTCAAACCTCAACAGCCCCCTGCAGAGGTCTGTGTGTTGTGCCTCGCCCTGCCTAAGGGCCGGAGGCAACTGACTCTGGGCTTTGTGCTGCCCCGCCCTGCCTGAGGGCCGGGGGCTACTGACTCTGGTGCTGTGCCTGCCCCACCCTGCCTGAGGGCCGGCCAGGCCTGTGTATAGAGACTCGCCCTTCCCTGGGCTAGAGACTGCTGCCTGCCCCGCCCTGCCTGAGGGCCGGCCAGGCCTGTCTATAGAGACTCGCCCTTCCCTGGGCTAGAGACTACTGCCTGCCCCGCCCTGCCTGAGGGCTGGCCAGGCCTGTGTATAGAGACTCGCCCTTCCCAGGGCTAGAGACTGCTGCCTGCCCACCCTGCCTGAGGGACGGGCTGACAGAATGTGGGCCAAACAGGGCGCCCCACCGCTGCTAATTCCCCAGAGGCACCAGAAGGGGGCGCCCTCTGCGCCCGCCTGAATGGCGGGACACCTACAATAGCCCTTTCATACTAAAATGTGGAGAGAGGTTAAAAAAAAAGACAAAAATAAAACACAATTAACTTAAGGAAATAAATACATTAATTAATTAAAAAACCCAAGAAACTGAATGGCCAGCTGACTCTGTAGTAATAAAAGACAGACAGAGAAACAAGTGATCTAATACACAAAATACTCAAAAATACTCAATTTGCTCCTGATGCAGAAGTACATTCATGAAAGGAAAACCCATCATTGTCCTAGTGGTGTTCCCATTGACTTTCATGGGAGTAAAATAAGATCAATGTAAAGCACTTCGGAAAATTTGACCCCATCTCTGTCTTAGCTGTTGTTTAAGTAAAGGGAAAGTACACAGAGGTGAATAAGCTAATTGGCTTGAATTATTCAACCACATTGGGACCCGTGTTCCCTTGAGACATCCAGCATAAGCCTCCATTTAACAGATATTGGTCAAATAGTGGTGTTATATAGCTGCTGTGCTCTCGGTTTGTATAGGTGCCAATGAATCTGCCCAACAGAGTCTCTGCTTATTCTACTTGGTGGTTTGACATATAGAATGATATAATGTGTTATTTTTTGGCTTTAACGTTCACACTAAACAGGAAGCACAATGATGTTGTTCATAGCTTAAGGCTGTGAGGGACAGTGTAGCAGAGGTAACTCGAACCCTCCCCTCCCCCCATGCAGAAAAGAGGAATTCCACATCCACAGGTGATTCTCAATATACAGATCCTGTACATAAATTCTACCAAGTGATATATTGTGGTAGGGGAAAGTAAAGTAGAAAAAGGCCTATGGAAATTGGTGGTATCATGGTCTACTGAAGATGGGGTAATAGAGTTAATGTCCCTTTTTGTATAGTATGGTTTTAAATAATCATTGTCAGTGGAAGTTCTCCATTATTTTGCTAGTACTATACATGAATTGACATGATTTCTCAATTAATTAGATTTTTTTGTCCTTTTTAATATTGTTATCGTTAAAGAGTAACTTTAAAATATTATACTGCACAGGATTCTCAGAACTACTGCTAAGAATCAATTCTGAAAACAAGCTTGGTTGTTAGTTTTTCTTATTATTAAGAGAGAACAGGTGGTTAGGGCTAATGGTCCAACTCATGAGTGTACAATAGTGCACCCAGAGAAAGAGAAGATCAAAGCACAAACAACAATTAGGAAAATGATCCATTACAGACACCTAGGCAAGTCTATCAATCAACCTCTTTTTTGGAGGGGTTGGGGGGGGGGGGGGGGAAGGTTGAACAGACGAGAAGGAAAAGAGTGACAATGTAAAAGGGAGAAAAACAAGTCCCTTATTATGCAGGAAAAAGGAGAAATGGCAGAAAAGAACTATTTGATATTTAAAGTAGATCTATCTATTATCTAGCTATTAAACATGGGATTGAAATATTAGAAAAGCTGTATGTTTTTGTAATGTCTTAGAGAATGATCTATTAGCTTACAAGTAGCACTTTAGAATGCATGCTGAGTAAGGAATTCAGGATTTGGCCATGTACACAAAAGGTTAGTTTGTATAAAGTCCATATTGGCTGCTGAGGGATAAGCAGGAAGCTCCCCTCTTTTCTGGTATGGCTGCCCAAAGTTCCACACATAGTAGTCCTTGCTCTTTGTAATTGTGAAAATAAAAAAGAAAGTTTACAATTAATTTTGATTTGGTTAAAACATTTCATTCAACCTGAATTGAAAGGTTTAATTTTAATTTTCTGCTTTTTGTTTTACAGTTTAAAAAAATAAAATAAAGTAAATTTCAAAACAAGAAGTCATTCTGAAAATCCAACTGTTTTCATATAAAAATGTCATTGAAATGTTTTATTCGGTGTGTGGAGTGTTCAGTTTTATTTTTAAACTGAATTTATTGAAAAAACCAACATAGAATCTTAGAAACTGGAACGGACCATGACAGGTCATCGAATCCAATTCCTGTACTCATGGCAGGACCAAGTAACATCAGAACCCTTCTTCCTCACTACCATGCAGCCAGAGTTTATCCTGTCTGCTGAGCACCACTGCAGGTGAGGGAGAATCTGACCTAAAATTAAGCTCTTGTCCACAGGTGACCAGCCCCAGCACACTGGAAGGTGTGCTTAAAATGTGCTACTTTGGTGAACACTCCTGACAGTAAACATATATACTGCAATTATTCATTCTTCTTTTTGTTCTTCATTATTTGTATTGTAGCAGCACACAAGAACCTATTGTGATAAGTGCTGTAGAAATACAGAAAAAAACAGATGGTCCCCAAATAAGAACAGAAAATGTGTTGAAAAGTCTAAAACAATATTAGCGGAAAAGCTTTAATCATATTTATCCAGGTCTACTTCCTAACAAATGTTATTGATGGATTTAGCAATTATCCTTCAAAGCAATATTTTGCCTCATTTAAGTGTAAGAAGCTCTGATCACTTACTCCTAGTTACAGACAAAGGTGAGAGCTAACTCAATATTTGTGACTTTTGTGTTCACGTAATTTTTAATCAATGATTCATTTTAGTGTGATTTGCTGTCCAACTTGTTACCTTGATAGTACACTCGAGTCTAATGATAGAAATACTCAGACATCAGCCACAGAACTAATAGGTTATAAAAACAGTTTGAAGATGTCAGGGTGTTGGTGATGATAAAAGAAAAATGAAGATAATGTTTATAAACAGTTGTAGTGAGAGAAAAATGCATCCTTAATTGTCTTTAAATTAAAATTACTAAATGGTGGATTGTGAGAGTGCTAAAATATTCAGGTAACCTGGTCTGTGAATGAATAAAATGCAATTTTAGAATACCATGTTGATTTTACGATGGAAAAGCACTTAGTATGTTTGACAATCTATATAAGAGTCATATATTTTTTAAATTGGAAATCCATTAGATGCTGATGAAACAAATTCAGCTCCTCCTGATTACCATTTGGGGGTGGCTAATACTATAGTGCAGAAATATACTGTATCTGATGGCATATAGTTGAGGGAAGTATTTTTTTTAAAAAGGTAATATATTGCTATAACTTGAAAAGTTAATATTAAATCATACAGTTATTAGAAGACTTAATGGAAAAGGAAAATTTTTCTTTCATTCCTTTACAAAGGAAGGCTTAGGCTTAGGAAAAACACATTAAGTATTTTGGACTACTACATAGCAGGGCCATCCTAATCAACCTGTGGGAGCCCCTGCTCACCCGGCGCTGGGGGTTGCGGTGGGGCAAACTGGCCCAGAGGCCAGGTTTCATGCTCCTGTTCAACCCCTGGGCAGCCTGGATTGTCGCCAAAGACACCAAAGGGGGCAGCGTGGTACCCACCAAACCATGGGGTCTGGGGCGGTCACCCTGCTCACCCCTCCCTTCTCCCTGTCTCCCCCAGGGACTGCCCTGCTACACAGGCATATGATTTAAACATTGCAAGATGTGTCTCTGCATGTTTGTTCAAAAAAGAGTACAAAAAGGAAATATCTTCTCTACAAGGGACTATTTTTAAGTTCATGTCTCATGGAAGTTTATATTTAAATTGAGTGAAAAGAGTATGAACTCTCATGTATGTTTCAATCAACCAGTTCAGGATATTTCCACAGATGGATAGATTTTTAGTAAGGATGAAGTATCAGACATTTTGGGGCATACTTTCATGTTTAAAATCCCATTCATTTTCATGAGGTACAGTCAGGAAGTATTTTTGTAAATAATTTTCCTAGTTAAATAATTTAACTACCTAATTAAGAAATAAGTGATGCTACTCCTTTTAAAAAAAATCATTTATATAAATGAAGCCTAGAGCCTTTTTCCTATGACCCCTTAATTTCTTCTGTATCAATATAAATTGATGGAATTTGTCCTCCATTTGTGCTACTACCATTGTAGGACTCTACCTGACTATTTTGTTAGTCTAGGTTAGCCAAACAAACAAGGAATCCTATGATACTTTTAAAGACTAACAAATTTATTTATCATATGCGTTTTCGTGGGAGAAAATCCCACTTCATCAGATGCTTTAAAGATGAGGAACTTACAGAATGGGAGGAAATTAAATACAGGGAAATGTATGTAAAATTCTTTCCCTTCTGAAATCAATAGCAAAAGTCCTATGTATCTTAATGGGGACAAGATTTCACACATAAGGTGAGATTCTTAGCCATGTTCTGGCCTCTTTATGCCAGATAAAATGATAAGAACAGCAAAAAAAGAACCCTAATAGCTATGGAAGAATCCCTGCAGCACAGAAATTGAGTGGCTGTCCTCTCAGGAGGATTGCCACATATACCTTGGTATAAAGAGGGTGCCTAGGGTCAGGCTGGGTCTCCTACCTCATTATATGTGACGGTGCAGGAGAAAGAAGGAATGTTGTGTTGTGTTTAGCCTACCAGTCCAACAGCAGAACCTCAGTTAAGGCCTGATCCTGAGCACTTTGAAGTCAAGAGTGGAGAAAAATATACATTGCTGGTCAGCAGCTGAGTAGAGCCAGTAAGAAATAGGATGAGCATTAGTGATAGCTGAAAGGTCTCTGAAAGAGAGTCAGAAGGATGAAAAACACAGTGCACTGTATGTACAGTGCAAGGTCAAACTGGTAACAGCAGAAAGTCCATGTAAACCAGAGCAATGTCAAGAGATCATAAATCTGTAGCCACGCTCTCATGGCCATTGATGGGCTATAGACACACAAATGCAATGGATTCCTAGCTTTGTCAGTCTAGATGTGGTACTTGCCTATTCTCATGTCCATCATCAACCAGTTCTTTACTAATCATTTTGTCTTTGAAAGACGCCATGTCGGACAAGAACAGAGACACAAAGATAGGCAAGGAATATTGCTCAATCCTGGTTCTAGAGTGGTGGACACAGACAGCAGAAAGAGGTATGGATTGCAGATAAAGAGACCCATTCTAAACCCTCTCCATACATAGCATGACCACAACAGCTGAGATACACATGCTTGGCATTTGGCTGCAAATACACTCTGTCAAAGGTATGTTGGAGGCAGCTATTCACAGACAACCACAATAGCCAAAATAGTCAGGTGGAGTCCTACAATGGTGGTAGGACAAGTTCCACCAATTTATACTGATGCAGAAGAAATTAATGGGTCATAGGAAAAAGTTTCGGATTCCCATCCTTGAAGACAGCACTGCAATTCAGAGTCAGTCAAAAACATGAAGACAGAATTCACCTGGACCCATTTGACATTCTCCAGGGTGCAATATGATCTCCTGGACTGCTGTGTCCCTTTAGCTCTCCAGCCTGTGATGCCTTTTACTCTTTGCTGGTGACCAGCAATCCCTCAAGGCTCTGCTTACACACAGCCACTAGCAATTAAAATCACTCCCAGCTGGATACAGGAATGTTATTCCCAGCCATCCATGAATTACATACTGGCTGACATTCACATATCCTAGCATTGCTCTCCAGAAATGTGCATTTTACAATATTAAGGATCCTCCTGGGCAGTGTACGCTTGTAGATAGTCCATCTTTCCACCCATGAGTAATGAATGTGCAGCAGACTTGTTGACCTATGTAGAGATTCCTAAGCATTTCAGCCAGAACACACTGGTTGAAATAAAACACTAAAACAAATTTATTTACCACTCAAAGATAGATTTTAAGTGATAACAAGTATATATGCACAGAAGTCAGGATTAATTACAAAAGAAATGAAGGGATAAACCTGCAAGTTAAATACTAAACTTTACCAAGGCTAATAGGCTTAAAAGCAAAATCTTTGTCTCATCATGAGCTGCAATACATTTCACAAGCTGCCTTACTTTTTCCTGTTTTTATTTCCCCCTGTTCTTTGAGAGTTGTCATTGTAAGCAGAAAGACACAAGAAGGAAAGGGATGGCTAGCCATGTAGCAAAACCTCATAATTTTACAGGCAGTGTTTACACACATTTCAACAGGATAATAATTTCAGCAGACTGAGTTTTCAAATGATCCCTCACAAGACATGCTTTGTACAAAATATAATGTAACCACATAAAAGTGGTGAACATAGGATACAGGGGAAATCAATCACTGAGGGGAAACCATCTTCTTCAGAAGTTTGACAGCATTGGGATTATGAGTCCAATCACCAGTTAGCCAGCCTGGTAATGAGACAACCTTGCCAATGTCCCTCTGCCACAAGATGTGACACCAGTGGGCAGTTTTCTGCCACTCCAGACCCACCAAAACACAACACTGTGAACAGACACTGCACTGATACTCTGCAGAGCTCCTGGGAGGGTGCTTCCAGTGGAGGTAGATAGACACAGGCTAGCTATGCTCCAATTAGTTTGCTGAAGCTAGCAATGTGGCCTTAATGGCACAGACAGAGGGTTGAGCTAACCACCTTAGTACATAGCCAGGGGTTGGGTGGATGTGTACTTGGGCAGCTAATCTGAATGGCAGCTATGTCACATGGCCAGACTGCTATTTTTAGCATGCTAGCTCAAATAGAGATAGCACATCTGTCTACCTATGCTGGAAAGCTTGCTTCCAGCTGCTGTGTAGATGTATGCTAACTGGTAGACACACAAGACAATGATTCTCTTCTTTACACATGCTGCACAAAATAACTTCCCTTTCTGCATAGGCCCACACAGAACAACAAATAGAGAAGTGATTGCCAGTCAGAAACACAGAACACAATCCCTGTATAAAGACACCAAGCTAACTGCTGGGGCTGTGGCTGAAGCCACAGTACCTCATCCCAACATGAAAAGCATAACAGCCGCCAGCTCTACACTTCCACTCAATATTCAATTCAGGGATGATGCCAAACAAAAGCCAATTATCAGAGCCACACGCTGGCTGCAGACGGTGAATTTCAAGGAGTCAGATGCTGGAAATGGTGCTGCGCGGGTAAATGAGATCTCTGTGTAGTAAAATCCATCTCAGTGATCTTGCTCAGCACATGTTTGATCCAGTGGCATCGCACAAATTTTTATCACAGCAAAAGCAAGCAGTGTTGTAGTGCAACATATGTGAAACCCAACTGAATGTCTGCACAAGCATAATTTAAAGTTAACTATGTAGGAAGTCGAAGCTATAATGCAGTAAATCAAATGCCATTGAAACTCTGTAATGCATTATGTTCAATCAAACAGCATAACAACAACAAAAAAATTGTTTCACTGAAAGAAAGCAGGTCTGTTTTGAAATAATGTCCTACTTTAGCTATTTATTGTGCAGTTTAATGGGTGAAGGGGAAAGTGCATGCCACAGAGGCATGCAAGTGATTGAGCCCATAATTTACTTCACTTTATAAATGGAGCACAATGTAAGGTCATCAGGGAAAAAGCATGAAGACTAACCTTCTGTGGCAAAAGTTATAGTATAATGGAGAGAGGGTTGGGTGGAGGTGGAGAGAATTAAAAAAAAAAAAAAAAGAAGAAGAAGAAAATGAGAAGTGTTCAAAGCTGAAATTGATGTGTGCACTAGAATTATATAATGATCTCTGCCTAAAGTGTTGGTATCAATATTTTCAATTAAGACACTTTATTTGTTGTAATAAAGAGAACATCTTTTTACTATTAACTCTGAAAACTCCATGTCTTAGACCTGAATTTAAAGGCTGTTCATCAATATTATGGTGCCTTACTCATTATAATTAGAGTTTTAAAAAATAATTATGTGATAGCTTTGGATAAGGATGTAAATAAAATAAGATGTTAATGGATAATGAGTGGAAATATATATCTAGTCATTACTAGGGAAAAATCCTTAATACCAGCTGATCACCTTCATACCCAATATATAATTCTCCACTGCCTTCACATTTGTGACTGAGTCTTTCTGAACTTCTTTAGACTAGTTCTAAATTGTACAGATAAGCCCTAAACATAATCCTGCATTCAAACACCTCTTAACACTGGCTGAGTTGAAATTCAGGCATGGATCTACTTTTTAATCCTGGTTGGTATTTTCAAAGGAATTAAGGAAGTTGGGACCCCAACACCAATTGAATTTAAATAGCAGTCAGATGATTAAACTCCCATAGGCTCCTTTGACAATCCAACCCCCAGCACATACTGCTATCTATGTCAATCTACAGTGGATTGATCCAATATCTCAGATCCAAACAGCCTTGACTTTTGGCATGATCAGAATCCAGAATCATGTCTTTTAGCTATGTACCCCTGTAGATGGACCAGCTGTTGATCACCCTAATTAGTGCTTTCTAGGGAGGCGGTAGGGTGGGGAATTTGAAAGACTACTGAACTGTATTTTATGTTGACTAAAGAGTCCTGCCTTGTTAACTAAAAAGGAACAAAGGAAAAGGCTCTCTAAATTAACCTTCCTACCTCTTCCAGTGTTTTAATTGCTAATGATTGGTAGGTTCTACTGATCCCATTACCTCCCTAATGGTTTTTATTATTTGTTATTTATAAAAGCGTTGAAGATACTTTACAGAACAAATCAATGACATGGTCCTTTCCCCAAGGAACTTACAGTCGAATGTGAAAAATGACACCATAAGTGAAATCAACAAGCAACAGAATAGAGTGAAAATAATTAAATTAAAATAAATCATACTCATACTCATATTCAAACTTATATGATTGTAAGGAGATAGTATCACATGATACGTAAGAAAAATCATCATGACAAATTTTAACCCTAGGCATTGTTTACATTTTGAAAATAAATATGTAATGATAAAAATAAACTTTAAAAACTCTATATTTAATAACTGTCTCTTTAGGGACAGTGAACATTAAATCCAAAGAGAAATTACAGCAATTTTATTAGTATGATTTATCTCAATTTCCTTATAATTAGTTTCATTTCATCAGACAATAAAATGAACATTTTTACCATGACCTGCACTGATGCTCCTTTTTGTTCTTACTGTTTAGGACATTTTTAGGGTTTAAGGTACCTGACTGTGCATTCAGATCAGGTATTAAAACAACCAACAGAGTCCTGTGGCACTTTTAAAGACTAACAGATTTATTTATCGCATGAGCTTTCGTGGGAGAAAATCCCACTTCACCAGGTGC
>ML685807.1:4423311-4439523 GCA_007922175.1 Pelusios castaneus | reverse complement strand
GCACCTGGTGAAGTGGGATTTTCTCCCACGAAAGCTCATGCGATAAATAAATCTGTTAGTCTTTAAAAGTGCCACAGGACTCTGCTGTTTTTCTACAATAGACTAACACAGCTACCCCTTTGGAATTTTAAAACAACCAAGGAATAGTAATTACAAACACACATAGCTGTGGGTGCAGACTTATTATTGATGTTTTAATCGTGTTTTTTTATGGCAGTGCCTGTTGATCAACCAAGAATGGGGTGCCATTGTGCTAGGCACTACAAAAACTAAATAGGAGACAGTCCCTGCCCTGAAAAGCTTATCGTCTAAATTGACATGACAGGCAGGATGACTGAAAATGATTTAATACATAAGCAGAGTGAACAATCTAACAGCAGGGTCAGTTAGGATAATCAAAATGGAAGAAAAGTGAAGGGAGAAGGGGCACTGAAGAAAATGGACTGAAGGTAAAAGGGAAGGGGAGAAGATGTAAGAGAGAGGCAGCTGTTGAGTGAATCTCAGGTGAAGAGACAGTGAGGGAGGGAAAGGAAAGGCCAACAGCTAATCATCTCAGGGCAGAGTAACTCTAGTCAAAATGGTAGAAAAGTCTCTTAGGCTATGTCTACACTTGTTAATTTAAGTTGACTTAGCTAAGTCGACTTAGCATGTCTACACTTAAATTTTAAGTTGACTTTGGGGGGACCCTACAAAGTCGACCTAGAGCGTCCACACTGGATGCCTAGGTTGACTTCTAGGGGATAGGAGGACTTGGGACAGGTCCACAGTGGCGGGGGGCACCACATGCCAAGTGCCAGGGGGCTTAGCCTTTGCCCCATTGTACCTGGGTAAATCAGGCAAAGGGGAACAGGAACCCTAGCAGGGCATAGGGGCAGGGAGGGCTGGGCTCTGCCCTGCCCTGTGGGGGGGCTTGCCAGGCTCTCCCTGTGCCATCCCCCCTGGTAGGGAGGGCAATGGGGGAGTCCTGGAGAGTCCTAAGTCGACTTAGAGTCGACTTAGGGCTACTCCAGGTCTACACTGGCTTAAGTCGACTTTAGAAAGTTAATTTAAGCCAAAAGTTGACTTAAAATGAGGTTTAGTAAAGTCGACTTAATTTTCCTTAAGTCGACTTAAGCAGCTTGCTTAAGTCGACTTAAGGAAAGTGTAGTGTAGACGCAGAGTAAATTAAGTCGACTTAAGCAAGCTTAAGTCGACTTAATTCACAAGTGTAGATGCACCCTGAGTGTCTGAATGCTTTTGGCTTCCTCTGCAGCTACTTCTACTGGCTAGTGTCATTGTTTTGTTTCTCTCTACAGTTTTTCCTGCAGGCTATATGCAGATACATTATAAATTATTATATGTTTGTCATATTAATATTTCATATTGCACTAATATATTTATAGATGTATAATTCATTAATTGGAAAATGGACCTCATCATAAACTGTTTACAATCTAAGTTATTTTTCCATTATAGTCTTGTGTAATTTTAACTTCCTTATACAGAATCAGACTCCTCTAGGCCAGAGATTTAAATTTTATTGCACACCCAGATTAACTCTCTGATTCCAGCACACGGGAACAGTCTTCTCTGTAGTAGAAAATGAAAACCTAAGACATGAGGGTAATGGCCTGAGTCTAAGGCCTGAGCTAAGGTAACAGTTAACCTTGTTATAAAACCAGTTTAGGAGAAATCAGAAATAACAGAAACTGGCAAGAACTGATCTGGTATTGCAGAAACGCACAAGCACAAAACATGAAGCACATTCCAGGACATCCGGATACCAGGAATGATACAAACTCATTCCTCAAAGTTAGTGAGGACATACTGCCCTTCACTTCAAGGGCAAGAAGATTATGATATGATCAGCAATATGATAAAGATGTTTTGATCAAACCATTCTGTACAAAGTAAAGGGCAGTATCTTGCCACATCAGAAGGTTGCAACTACATGTTACAGAGGCAATATGAAACTTGTTTGCATCAGTGTATAATAGAAGTTCTCAGAGGAAGCATCTTTGGCTGGCAATGTGAGGAACAGAAAGTCCTGCCTTTTACTGAGACAATCCATTCTCACCAGCATGCATGTATTAAGAGTACTTGTAGCACGTATAGGACACTTTTTACCATGTCTCATTGTCAAGAAACCTCGCCAGGTGCCTTCATTAGTGAAACAGATCTTTGGCCTTGTTGAGTAATCCTACTGTGGTTTGTTGTATCAGCTATCTGCGCAAAGTTGGGACAGCATACACACTGAGAAAATGTAGCTAACATTTTCAACACTCTTCTGGTAGCTCCCATCCTCTGAGTTCCTTCATTCAGTAAAACTGTAACTTCATCTCCTTTTTGGGTGAGAGCAGCAACCTAAAACATAGTTCCATCTTCTTTTCTTGATTATGACCTTCCATAGTTTTTATTCTCCGTACCCTAGGGTTATCCTTGATCTGTTTCTGCATATGTGCTTTTTACTGTCTCCACATAATTACCTATCTATTCTACTGCCTTGAGTACACACCTGCTGAGATTTCCATAAATGCCTCCATTTTCCCTCATTTTTATTATTACCTCTCTTTTCTCTGTTGTTTCCCAAAGTCTCTGTTCTAGGCTCTAGCACGTGTCTTCTCATATCAACAGTGTTTGTCTATCCGTGAACTGGACCTATCTTTGTTTCTTTCTCCTCATCTGCCTGCTTCCTTCTGATATCTAGCAACTGAGTCTTCTGTTTCATCTGTTTTCCAACTTCAGTTTCATAACTTTTGTAAGACTTTTCCTCTGCAGTTGCATCAATCAGGAACAATACACCTGTATCTCCCTATTTCATTTCAATCTCATTTACAGCCATATCTTTACTCACTTGTTTATTTGTTATAATTTCTCTCTACCTCCATTGGCTTTGGTCAGCAATCACTGAATATTGGTCTTCAATATGTATAATTTTTAGAAGTCCTACTTCACATAAAAGGGGATGCACGTCTCATTCATTCTTAGCTACCACCATAATGTCTGTCAGAGACTCCCTTGATGTGCCAGGAGTTAACTGTCACAGAATTTCAGACACATAAAGATGTTGAATGGTTGTATACTTGACCCGATTTCCTTACTAATCAATTCCCTTTAAATAGTTCAAATTTGTTCATATCAGATGTACCAAATATTATAGATCCAGAAGTAATATGGCTTGTTTTAACTTTTGTACAGTTTTATAATTGACAATGCTGTTATGGAAATAATTATTATTTATTTATTTTACAGTATCATTCAATGGCTCCAATTGGACCAAGGTCCCACTGTGTTGAGCGCAATACAAATATATTGCTTCCTCATGAAAACACAGGTCAAGATTCTCAGCTGTTGTTCATTGGGTTAGCTCCATTGAAATAAATGGAGCTACACCAATTTGCATCAACTGAAAACTTTATGTATTACATTGCATAATTGTATCCAGCAGAGGCACATAAAATATATGATCCACAGGCCTAATATTTATAAAATGATGGATGAGGGAACAGTTTTACTTCATAAGAACTGTGGTTAATATATACTTGAAAGACTACAGAAAACACACACTAAAAGTTAACATAGGTCAAGCTGATACTGTATTATACTTCACTCATTAGAATTTGATTGCAAGTTATATTGCTCTTAGTCAGTTACGCAAGATATTAATCTGTAAAGTTACTGAAGATTCTTCTTTAAAGGGGATACTAACACAAATTAGTTTTCTACAAATCTTTTTTTTAGAAGAAATGTAAACCTGTTTATAAATATAGAAGACATTTCTTTAGTACAATTAGCAGAAAGCATTGAGTGAGTCTTTCCACACACCCCATATTAAGTATAATGCTTGACAGGACACCATAGGTGTTGGCAGCTCCTCCTGATCCAATTTAAAGGGTAAGCTAAAGCCAATATTCAGAATTTTATTGCTCAGAAAGAAGCTATTAAACCATTTAAGAAAGTCTATGCCATTCTCTTCCCTAAAAGCAATCTCACTTAAGAAAAATTCCCTACTCTGTCTTAAAAACTAGTGTGAATAAAATCTTTTTCTTTCTTTCTTTCTTTCTTTCTTTCTTTCTTTCTTTCTTTCTTTCTTTCAAATGTGTGGCTGTGTGATAGGAAACGGTGTATGAGGGAAATAACACAAACAGCTTTACCCTGACAACAAAATATGAGAATCCTTCTTTGACAAAGCAAGTAGTTTCCAAGAAATAACCTTAGTCGTTTTAGAAATTATTGCTTACTTGGACCCCATTACCACAGTATCTGAGCTCTTCATTAACTTGAATATATTTATCTTCACAATACCCCTGTGAGGTCGGGAAATATAGTTATCCTTTTACAGATGGGAAACTGAGGCATAGAGAGACTAATGGTCACATTTTCCAATGTCCCTAAGACCTGGATCCATAAATATCCTTAAGTGTTGCTCCACTCAGCATTGTAATGCCTAACACTAAAAATGGCCTGCCTCCCTGTGGAAATTTCAGCTCTGAGCTTGGTGCCCAGGATCCCCATGCAATGCATGGGAAGAGTTAGATGCCTAAGAAATGAATCCTTAGAAATCAGAAAGCTGAGCTGAGAGCTGCCTAAACTAACCAGGAGTGAAATACCAGGGAAAGTAGAAGTGCTTAGTGCCTCATGCATCTGATTGACTGGCCAGGTAGTTGCACCCCTTCACCGAGGATCCAAAACGGTTAACCCTTTTTGTAGATGTTACTCCTGACAAGGCAACCTCTTAGGTTATCAGTGTCCTAGTCTAAGCCTTCAGAATAATCACACACAGTATCTGGAGGATATTCTGAACTCTTCCTCTTATGGAACTGATATCTACAACATCACAAAAGGACACATTTGATCCCAGCTTTCTTTGTAAACTGGTCAACATTTTCCTCAGGGAAACATTGAACAGATTCTGACTCTGTTACCATTTTATCAGAAACTGGTTCACTTTATCATCAATTTCCCCCACTTAAAACAATAATAAAACAAAACCTTTGCTTTGTTAGATTTAGAATATAAAGAGATTTTCTTAAAAATAGAAAACTACATGCTCTATCAAAGCATCTTGCAGTGACAGATAGTTCAGGGAGAAATTAGATTACATTCAATTATTATGTTAATAATATTATTATTATTACTACAATTAGTTCATCTTTCCATCTTTCCATTGTTACATCATCAATAGAAGTGGAATGTCCTTTGAGAGACTGAGTCATAATTACTGATATGTTCTTCAGGGTGCTTAGCAAAAATCCAGTGACACAAACTGACCATAAACCTCAGTTATGCCTTGATAGGAAGCTTTGGGTCACCAAACAGCACAAAACAGCCATAGCTGGTTAATCTGTGCCATAGTATCTGAGTGGCTCATAAATCTATTCCAGTCTTTTAAACAAAATTCCAGAAATGGTACAGTAGTAATTTTCAGTGGATTGACTTGCTGTCTGTCATCATTAATTAAAAGTTATTTCCAAAAGCTTTAGAGGCAGATTGAGACATTGTCATTAATGTATCTACCAACCTTTCTATATGCCACTGAGGTTGTTTGTGTAAAGTTAGTGACTTCAGTATGATCAGTTTTTAAAAAGAAACAACACCACCACAACAGCTTCCAGTGGCATTTTAGGTAATTTCTCTATTAAGAAAATTACGTTTTTCAGTCCCTAATGATGGGTTGACATTCAGATAAGATGTGACTAACTATGCCAGGAGAATGATTAAAAGAACATTTCATAATGATTGCTTTATATAATTTTGATAGTGTTTAGTTAGTCCAAAGAAAAATAATAAAATGAGATCTTGATATTTTAGAGGATATAGATATATAGAAAAAAATCTATATCATGTTGTTTATGAAAATAAATCTTTTTATTATTTTAAGTCTGCAGGTTTCCAGTTGCTCCAGAATGATGATAGCTTCTAAGCCCTTTCCCCAAAAATGTTTTTCCTTTTAACACTGGTGCTATATATAGTTTCAGATCACCACCAAGCCACACTTTCATCCAATGGTCAATATATCTAGAAAAAGATGGATGTATGGTCATAATAAGCTATGGTTATCAATGGCAGTGAGACTGCTTAAGCAATGCAGTGCTGAAAGAGGCATATTAGGCCTTCATTGTAAATTATTAACTGCAACAGCTGAATAAACACCCTCTTTTTTGTTCTCAGTTTGAAACAACCAGGAATCAAAAAGTTTACATGCCAAATTGAACTGTCTGGGGCTGAACGTTCAGACCTAACAAATTATTTAACAGGTGCTACCCAAACCTCCAGCTAACACTGGAACATTTAATAAAATGCCTGAATTCATTTGCAGCAGGTGCATAAGTGAAATAGGCACTCTGGTTAATATTCATAAACAAACAACAGCCCCAGACCAACAGTTCTTCAATGCCATATAATCATTCATCACTCCTGTGCCTTACACCACCTATGCTACCTTAGCTTTGATCATTTATTTTGTTCGGCAAAGGTAAATTTCTGTTAGATGTACACAATTGGTGTTATATATTCTTTATTAATTGAGTTATGGAGGGTAATAGATGTTAGAAAGGGATGGATGGGGAGAAAAAGAGCTTTTAACCATGTGAAAAATGAGTGTTTATGGTTTTACTACATGGATAAAAACCCATCCATTTCAGATTTGCCAACACTGGCAATTTTACTGTGTGATATTTTATTGTGGGGTGATTTTGTTTTTGTTTATTTTGAAGCCCCAGCTCTTGGAGACTTGTGACCTCAACAATTGTATTTATTTATTTTAAGAAAGCAAGTTTCCATGGTTGTAGAGAAGAGTTGAAAGTGTGAATATCCCACCCCTGAACGCTCAGCATCAAAAAGGTAAATGAAAAGAACTCAACATTTTATTATTATTATTATTATTATTTATTTATTTATTTATTTATTTATTTATTTATTTGATTAATTGATTAATTAAAATCTCATTATTTTAAGCCTCATTCCTAGAACAGGAAGAATGGCTTCATGTTATTCCTCCAGAAACCCCCAGTGATATATCTTTTCACTCTATATTCCTCTCATTTCCTACCCCTCTTTGGGGACTGTCACCTTGCTGCGGTGAAGGGGCTTGCATATTCCAATGATCCTGAGACCTATGTTGTCAGGAGCATTGTGCTCCTGGTAGATTCATCTGAGATGAACAGGCTCAAGGGGAGGACCCATACAAAACAGATGCCTCTAGCACCTCAGTGGCTGTCATGATCATGTACTGTAGGTGCACCAGCCTTCCCATGTTAAAAGAAATCACACGCAGGAGATAGTATTGTAGATCCCTGGTGTAAATCTTTGAATCAAGGGACTGATGACACTGACAATGTCCATCCCATGATGCCCACCTTGCTGACTTTGCTTTTGCTTGTTTTTCTTCAATTTTATATCCCCTGCCCCTCGCCAAAGCTGTCTCAGACCGGAAGTAAATCCTGAGATCAGCAATACATTAAATACATAGAAACATCTATGTTATTTATATTTTAAATTAGACTTTACCTGAAGATCCAGGACACTGAGAAATTCTAAGAGTACACTGTCATGAAGTGAAGCTTCTAGGTATACTTCACCCTGCCTCAGTGCCAGGGTGCTGGACTAGATGGATTCTTGAGTGCCCTTCCAGCTCTCACTCTCTATGGTTTCAGGTCAATGGGCACTTTCCAACACATTAAAGAGAGAAGGAGGGAATGGTTTGGACGAGGTGATTATGGCTCCAAGTGAGGGACATGTGAGGAAGGAATTCCTGTCAGTGTAACTAATGACTACAAAGTTCTGTAGACATGTTGGTCCCCAGCTATTAGAGACAGGTGGATGAGGTGATATGGTTCTCTGTGTTGCTGACCTCTACCTTTACCTCCATGTGGTGCACAGTCTGGACAAAGCAACTGCAAGATGAACATTGAGAATGTTCTGATCTTGCCTTATATCACAGAGGTGGCTTTATATTGAGCTCAGACAGGCTGGTGTTAAGGTGCCTACAGGTGCTCCATGTTAGAGGGGTTCTCTAAGTAACACAAACAGAGAAAAATAAATGTCCTCTCCCCTCTCTTTCCCTTATGGAAAAGGCAAATCCAAATGAAAAGTAAGAAAAGCATAGAGGACCTGCTACTCAGGCACTCTTTCTGGATTCAGCATTGTGTATGGAGGGTCTATTGCCTTTTAGTGGAATCTACCTCCAGCCCCTCCTCTTGGGGCATACTGCTTTTCAGCTGGTCTGTACAACCTTGGGAGAAGTGAAAACTGCAACTCTCTCCCTCTCAGGTGATGTCTGTGTTGTCAGCAGTCTCAGAGGCGGAACAGTCCTTTTTCTGCTCTCCACCCCATCTTGTGTTTTCCCTTTTAAAGCTTCCCAGTTCCCAGAAGAACAAGCTTTCTAGGTGAACATTGTTAGAGCTGAACAGACCCAGAAGAGCACATTAGTTTCACCTCCGCTCATATCCCAGGCTGTCTTGCTGGGATATGAGTTGGTCTCATCCCTGTATCTCCTACAAAGTTTTTTTGCATCCAAAAGCCAGAACCTTGGGGTTTTTGGTAAGGATGGAGTGAATTTCACCCATTCAGAATAAGCATACTGTTGTCCATGGTGGTTTAGGTCACATTGTTCAGATATGAAAAATAAAAGTAAGTTTCATATTTTTAATGTAGTGTGTGTCCCATCCTTTCCTCTAAAAAGTTCAAATTCACACACTAACCAAATTGGATTAAACTAAAAATCTAAGTCAGCTGAGTTGGTTGACTTCCATTAGAGTATTACTGCTTGGAAGTGTTATTTCCAGTAATATGTTTATATTTCTAATGGCAAATCTGACCCCAGGTGTTTGTAAAATCACTTTCTAAAATACAAGAACAAACTTTAGTTCCATCTCACTATATTGTATGAAAAAACAAACACAAGTCCAGAAAAGTTTTTACCATCTGACATTCAAATGCTATATAAAGCACATGTGCGTGTCTGGTTATGTCAAGATTAACAGAGGTGAATACAAAATGATCCTGTTCTCCATTAATTTCACTAGCGTCAAAAAATGACAATGAAAAATGGAAGATGGTTTGAGGCAGTGCAGCAGTCTTAAGACCAGTGATCGTAGATGTACATGATTTTATTGGGTCCAATTTAATTGTTGTGGCTAATTCTCACACTAATTTTGCAAGAAAATTCTGGGACAGGAGCCAAGTTTTCCAGTGTAGTTGACTGGAAAGACAACATAGCCCATTATAAGGAAAATGCATGTGTCAGTGAAATTTGTGATATTCTTAGTTAATTGAAAGTTGGGAAATAATGTTATTCATGTACCTTGCATACATTTTATAGTCTGATGAGAAGAAAACAATGTGTTTTCTAGATATGTAAAATGAGCACCATTGCTGGAATGTCCTTTCAGATTGTTTTTTTGTGACAATGCCACTACTCCATTGTCTTCACGGGTGTTAGTCCTGATTTAAATTTTTTTTTTGGAGGATAATATGACCCATGAGATTAGATCCTTGGTACCCAGCACAGTTCATAGCTCGATGGAGAGGGACAGAGCAAAGAATCCTGTAAACTACCTTTATGACTCCCCTGATCCAGGGTTGCTCTTATATACACTCACTCTAAGGGAATGTTATGTCAACTAAAGATCACCAGGTTACGAGGATAGTCCAGTGACATCTCCTTTACAATTCTTTCCGGACATCTCTTCCTTGGGTATGCTCCACCAGTCGAGAGCTGACTCAATGCCAGCAGAAGGTTCTCTGTAAAGGGACCTGCAATTAACCCTTCAAACTGTCTTTAACATTCAGTATATTGTGTTCAGTGGGCTCTCCTAATGTATCTTTATCACATTCATGTAGCTATATATTTTTCTTTACAGTTGGGATTCTGGATAGATTCTGGCATGTAGATAATACTCCCTTTTAACTTATCAAATGAATGCAAAGCTGTGTAATATCAT
Source organism: Pelusios castaneus (assembly GCA_007922175.1). NCBI lineage: Eukaryota > Metazoa > Chordata > Testudines > Pelomedusidae > Pelusios > Pelusios castaneus. The sequence continues at coordinate 4,429,600 of ML685807.1, read as the reverse complement.
TCAAAATTGGATTGTTCAATGTGCTCTTAGGAAAGATCATAGAGGGTAGCCTACCGAGAATAAAAAGTTGACAGAACAGTCTCTCAAAAGTGAGCCAAGATGCAAAAGTGGTGGGGGATGGGGAGAGGAGGAGGAGGAAAGATGCTTAATTAATGATAAACCAATAGACTTCCTTTCCCAGAATGAACGCACAATAAAATAAGCAGAAGTACAAGAGGTCACAGGAGTTAGAGTAGAGTGCAGAAGAGAGAAGCCACCAGAACATTGAAGCTTCAGGAAATTTTAGGAAATTGTTCCAGAAGATGAGCTAGGGGACTATGGGTTTTTGAAATGTGAAGTAAATTTTAATTGAAAACTGTGTTTATTCAATAAAACTGTTTTCAACATAAAGAAATTTGCTGATAATTTATAAATCATATATATATCTAGAACCACTAGCATAGAGCATCTTCACCAGATGCACTACAACAGCACAGCTGCACCACTATAGCATTTTAGTTTAGATTAACCCTCAGTGAGATGCATGACATTTGAAAGATCTGACCACTTCTAAGTGATTTCCTTTGCTTTGAATTAATTAAAAGAATTCTAAAGTTCAGAGCATTTCCTTTGCTGGCCTCCACAGTGATTTGGTTTCTTGTAACTGTGCACATATTATTATTACTAGGAATTTTTGTATTGCAGTAATAGTCCAGTAAGTACTGATATCCTTGATGCCAAATGATATTTACCCATCTTTAGGGTGAGTCTACACTTACAAATTAAGTCGATTTAAGGAGGCTTAAGTCGACTTAATTTACTCTGCATCTACACTGGGCTTTCCTTAAGTTGACTTAAACTGCTCCTTAAGTCGAATTAAGGAAACATTAGTTTGAATTAATAACACCTAGTTTTAATTTGAACTAGTGCTTAAGTCAACTTTATTAAGTTGACTTAAGCCAGTGTAGATGCGGAGTAGTGCCTAGTTGGACCTTTTTAAGTCGACTTAAAATGTTAAGTTGACTTAATAAGGCCAAAAAGGGGCCACGTTTACAGGGCCACGTTTACACTTGAAAAGTTGTCAACTTTTGTTAAGTTGACTTAATAAGGTTGACTTTAAGTCAACTTAAAGTCAACCTTATTAAGTCAACTTCATAAAGTCAACCTAACTTTTCAAGTGTAGACATAGCCTTAATTAGAAAAAGTCCTATCCTATGTATCTTCATTCAGCTTTGTTCACCTTGCTGCATAGATTACAGTGGATAAGACTGAAAAGATGCATAGCCATAGACTGCAGACTCTTTAAGGCCCGTAAGAGTAATGCTGGACTACACAAGATTTAAAATGCCAATAGCTGCTAAGGTTTGTGGATGACCTGTTGAGGGATATGATCGTTAAGTTGTCAGCAAGATGGCATAGTTGTAATAGATTTGTATCTATATTACATCAGTGTAAGGTTGGTTTTGAAAATAAATTTTGAAACCATTAATGAGATTTAATATTTATAAGCAACTTTTCTAAGCATTTACATTTTTAAAATATTTTTATTTGCACTATTTCATTGCTGTTTTTGTAAAGCAAAATAACTTAGGCAACCTTTAAGTTAACATCTTTAAAAAAATCTGTGAATTACTTGGATTTGTTTCTCTATAACACTGATGTGCTGTTTCTTAGGAAGAAAATCTCTTGTTTTCTTCTCATAAAGCCAATACCGATAGTGTCTGTGTAGCTAGGTACAGTTTCAATACAAAAATAGAATGATACATATATGACAACACAACTAATCCATCTAGTGGATTAGTCAGAACAAAATATTGTTGGTGTAATGGTTCAGTGAATAAAGTAGTATAGAGCTGTCAGGCTACTTACAGTACTTCGCCTACTTCATTTAAAAAACCTTTGCAATCTAAAGAGTTTGTTGTATTTTTTATTTGTTTCGTGTTTAGCTCACTATTCTCTGCTTTCAGTTTTTCTGCTTCATTTTTAAAATATTTTTATTCTTTTCATAGGAAAACAATATATTGCCAGCTGCTGGTTGAACTAGGCTTTGCATGAGGTCTTTAGATGTCAGCTGGAAGCCTATGCAGCTGAACTGAAGTTTTATGCTGTATACTAGAGGTCCTCTATGAAGCTGTAAATGAGTATCAATGTGTGAGAACACTGTTTTAGCACCTGCTTTATTGTTGGCTCTTGATATAATTAGTATATTTAAAGGCAGCCTTATTGGTTACACCATATGATTTGCAATCATTAGTATATTAATAGATGTAGGCTTAAAGAGGAGTTTGAAAGCTCAATTATATTGTTTCAGTTTGAACAATATTAGTATGTTTGGTAATATCCAACTAAATTCATTTTTAAAAAAAATGTCAGGATCTTAGTGGTTTGGAATCAGAGAGGTTGATACCCTATTGTTAATTGCTATTATTTTGTATTAGTGAAGCACTAACTTTTCCCAATTAAGAAATGCTAGCAATGGTATAGGTCCATTACTAGATGGAGATGATACACTGTTAATAATGATACGAAGAATGCAGTTCAATACATATTTTGGCTGCATATTTGGAAAGAAGTCACATGATATGTATATCACAGGAGGAGCATGAAGTACTTTTCAATTAATTAGTAACCATGGAGGATGGTTAGACATTTCCTAAATCAATAGGCACAGATAACTTAGACAAGAGTCCTAGAAAATCTCTTTCTCCTGTTGATGTTAGATTTTAATAAGTCTTGGAATACTAGGGAATTTCAGGATGACTAGAAGAATGCTAATGCTGCAGCAAAAAGGGCCAGTGGGATGATCCAGTAACTGTGGGCTGGTTAACCTAACATCATTCCAGGAAGAAATAAGGAAAAAGTAATATGTAATTAAATTTAAAAGATTTAAAAGATAGGGATATAATTAATGCCAGTAAACATGGTTTAATGGCAAACAGATCTTGTCAAACAATCCTGATTTCTTTCTTTTAAGAAACCACAATTTTGACTGATAATGATAACTATGTAGATATAATATATGTAATGGGGTGCATTCTCTACCACTGGACGGGCACCTCCAGCAGTGTTATTGGGGAATTTAGCTCAAGCAGACCCTGTCTTCAGCTCATGCTCCATTACTTCTCAAGCTACTAGGCCCTCTGTCTGAGTACCACTATCCATTTACCCCCCTTGTGGCGAAAAGGCCTGCTCACTGTCTTGGCCACTAGTACAGACCTCAGTGGCCCTGTGAGTCTAGTGCCACTCATAGAATCATAGAATTGTAGGGTTGGAAGGGACCTCATGAGGTCATCTAGTCCAACTCCCTGCTAAAAGCAGGACCACTCCCACTAAATCATCACAGCCAGGGTTTGTCTAACTGGGTCTTAAATGTTTCCAAAGATGGAGATTCCACCACCTCCCTAGGTAACCCATTCCAGTGCTTCACCACCCTCCTAGTAAGAAAGTTTTTCTATATATATATCCTTGACCACCCCAGTTGAATCTTGAAACCATTGCTCTTTGTTCTGTCCTCTGTTACTACTAAGAACAGCCTAGCTCCCTCCTCTTTGGAGCACCCCTTCCCATGTAGTTGAAGGTTGCTATCAAATCTCCCCTCAGTCTTCGCTTCTGCAGACTAAATAAGCCGAGTTCCTTCAGTCTCTCCTGGTAAGTCATGTGCCCCAGCCCCCTAATCATTTTCGCTGCCTTCCCCTGGACTCTTTCTAATTTGTCAACATCCTTCCTATAGTGGGGAGAACACTCCTGGCACTCTGGAGGAGCACACCCTCACTTCAGGACAGTTCCACCATCTAGTCCTGCTATATCTCTCTGGTCCTTCAGCAACCATCTGTCCCATATCAGCCCCTCACCTCTGGACCACTCTCCTGACATCTGCTGCTGTCTGCACCTTCAGGACCACTGTCCTGTGAGCTCTCTTGGGTGCTGGCTTCCTCAGTCAGCCAGCTCTGAAAAGTATCTTCTCCCTTGAGCTCTTAATTCAGACTAACTGAGCTGTCTCTGCTGTCCCCTTTATCCTGGGTTCCTGGCCTCTGATTGGCTGCCCTGTTACTCACAGCCCATAAGTTACTGCTCTCTGGTTTTTCATAACCATATAAATGCCAGTGTGGGGCAATCACCCCGTCACAATATACTTAGACTTAGACCACATAACAATCTGATTAAAACTATAGCACTAAACAAATAACAGAAGTACACATTAAATTGAGCAAGTACAGGCTAAATGATATATTTCAAAAGTAATAATGAGGAAACAACATTGAATGTTTCTACTGAAGTGCTGTAGGGATTGGCCCAATAGTATTCAACATCTTTATCAATTACATAGAATAAATATAAAATCACAATTTTCAGATGACACAAAGATTGGTAGAACAGAAAAAATTTTTGAGGACAAGTCAATCATACAGTGTGATCTGTGTCTGGATCTTGGTAAGCTGGATCTATTTAAAAAATGGGTTTTTTTTATAAGATATACATCTAGGATAAAACATTTTTAAATAAAGACCTGATATTTTTAAGGGGAATATGCTTTAGCTGAACAAAAATTAAGTTTTAATTTACAAAAATGTATTGGGCTCAATACAAGGGTAACTGGGTGAAATTTAATGGCCTTTAATGTAGAGAACAGATTGGTGATCTGATGGTTTATTCTTGCTTTAAGATCTATGAACCTATGGAGATTTAGGCCCCATTGTGCTTGGCAATGTCCAGACAAGTAAAAAGAAATCAATCCCTGTCTCAGAAAAATCACAATCTAGATTTGTGACAAGACACAACAAGTGTATGAATGGCCAAGCATGTGGAGATGGTGACAGGCAAATGGGGGGAGAGGAGAAGAGAAGACCAAAACAAATAACGCAGTAAAAGTATCATTTTTATATGAGGTAATAGTCTTCACTTTGCACTCACCTATCAACATGAAGATAAATTTTAGTCTTCTGCAATTGATAGACTTTAGAGCAGGGGCGTTGCTGGATAGCAAAAAGATCCAGGGCTGTGGCCCCCAGCCCACCCCTGCCCCCAAACCCCCACTCCGGCCCTCCTAACTCCCCATCTTCCCCCATCTTCACTCCACCCCCCTTCAGCCCCCCAACCCCCTCCACACCTCCCCAGGCCCCTCTGTCCCTAACCCCCACTCATCCTCCAACCTCCTCCATCCCTCTCCAGCCCCCCACCTAGTCCCCCTCCAGCCATCCATAATCCCCTACACCCCTCCCCAGCCCCCACCAGTCTCCTTGTCCCCATGTCCCCTCCACCCCTCTCCAGGCCTCTAAGTCCATCCATCCCTCCCCAGCTCCCCACCCAGTCCCCCTCCAGCTGCCCATAGTCCTCTCCACTGCTACCCAGCCCCTACCCAGTCTCCTTCTCCCCATGCCCCCTCCACAGGCCACTAACTACATCCATCCCTCCCCAGCCTCCCACGAAGTCCCCACTCCTGCCATGCATAGTCCCCTCCACCACTACCCAGCCCCCAGCCAGTCTCCTTGTCCCCTCCACCCCTCTCCAGGCCTCTAACCCAGCCAGTCTCCTTGTCCCCGCCACCCCTCTCCAGGCCTCCCTCCAGCCCCTTCCCAGCCCCCTTATCTGGCTGGAGGCTTGGAGCTGCAGGGACGGCCGGCAGAGCTGCTTCTGGGCCAGGCCGCTCCCACCCTGAGCACGCTCTGCCTGAGCGTGCTCAGGGCGGGAAATTTGAATCTCCCCAGCCTGGCCGCAGCAGGAGTCTGCTGCTTCGCTGGGGCCTCTGCGCGGAACGCAGCGTTCCGCCTGGGTGCGCATGTGCCTGCTGGGGAAAATAGATTCGGGGCTCAGGATTTTCTACCCGGGGCTGGCGCCCTGCCAGCCCGACGACAACGACACGTCTGCTTTAGAGCACTTAGCAAAACTGCTCACTGAAAAAGTTTAGTTATACAGAGACAGAGAGAGAGAAAGAGAGAGAGAGAGAGAGAGAGAGAGAGAGATATTCCATTTTAAGATGGTTTGAGGTACTCTGATAACTCAGAAACTTCAGCTTCTTCATTTTAAAACCAAAAGATCATCAATCCACTAATCCTTAATGAGAATTATTTGCTTTAACTAGTTTGAAAAAGAGATATTTTATATTCATGTAGAAATTCAGCATCAGAAATAATGTCCAGAGCATATGCTGTTCAACATTTCTATAGCATTTAAAATATCATTTAAATTAATTGCAATTAAGAAAATTAAGAACATTAATCTAAAGTTGGTCACTGAGCATTCTGACATAGTAAACATTTGAAAATTAGTCAAGATAGTCAAGACCAAAGCAGATTGTGAAGAACTTCAAAAA
>ML685807.1:4402277-4422911 GCA_007922175.1 Pelusios castaneus | reverse complement strand
TGACCCAGTACGGCCTTTCTTATGTTCTTATGTTCTTATGAAAATTAATATTCCAAATTGTTCATGTCAATTCCATTATGTGTAAACAGTGAAGAAACATCTTACGTTGTCATTTTAATTATATATGAATAACTGTTGTCATCAGAGGCAGAAAATATGACTTTTCTAACTTTAACTTGAATAGTGCCAACAGTTTTGTTCACTAGTCACATAAATTCTGATAGACATTTCTTTGCTATTTTACATTAAGAAAAGCCTTGATCTTTGTAATTCTACAACATCCCAATTAAATACAGTTCAGAACTTCAACACTGCTCCCGATCAAATGTTTACACAAAGCAACACCATTGTTCATTCAAAATAACATAAAATCTTCTTCAACTGCAAGTTCTTATAAAAATATAAGGCTAATGGCAAAGCAAATAAAAATAAACAGTGGATGGGTGTTTTCTGTGACTAAGAAATTATGCAAATAGGGCATGTTGTATCTTAAAACATTAAGAGTTTCTTCCTTATAAAAGCAAGAAGGTTGAAAGATGATAGAGATTTTGTCCTCATCTCATTTTCAGTCTCATTTGATTTGAGTCAGAGGATACTTCATGGAAGCCTGAGTACAGAGACTCATACTTAACATACTAATCTTTCACAAACCTATATATGAAGATGGATAGAAATTGTTCATTAGAATAAAGTCACTATCACATTTTCTGTGCTTATAATAATCATTTTCCAAAAAAACCTAAATGCTCCCTCTTATTATTTCAGCAATCTTTTGGGGCTTCTTTGACAGCCTGCTCCTGATACTGGTGGAATTGGCTATTTGTTCAGAATGGAATGTGACTTTGCTTGTACAGTTCAGGCAATCTTTAGAGCATGTCCCCACGCAGACATCTATTAAGCATTGTTCATTGACTGTTAAACAATTGCTCTGTGTGCAGGACAAGCCCATATATTGTGGGTTTCAGTTATGTTTGACTTCATTCCGTACTTGATACTTCCGAGTCAGCCTTAAATAATATCATATGTTTTATGTTTCCATGGTCCTGTGGCCAGAGTAAGTCTGACACAAAGTGTAGAGATGTCTGCAGCCTCTGATATTTTATTTAGTACTGTTGTATTACACCACTACAGGATTGGCTCTTGTGACAATAGTCTCGAGTTCAACAGAGTTACCTCTGCCACTTGTTTCAAACTCTAAGAACACATGAAGACCAAGTGATTGTATGTGCCACTTTCCAAAAACAAGGCCTAATATGTTTTATCAGCTTTATTAGTTACCAGCACAGTTATGAATATCACAGTATATAGAACGTCTAAATAAATCCATGCACAAATTATAGCTACAGTCATACTCACATCCTCCTAGATAGTGTTAGAGTCTCATGGATCTCTCCTGGACTGATCATCAGTAAAGGCATGGCTTCTGCTATAGTTTTCCCATAGGAAGATCAATTTTCCCAATCTGGCAGGCTCTTTTTATTGTGTGATTCATGTATGCAGGGGGAAGGTATAGTAAGAATGAAAATGTCAAGCCTCTGTTTCCTTATTGGTTTGGTGTCCCCTAAGAGTGTTGATGGACCCCAGTTTTTATACGTTGTTCCTTTTATACAGTTCCTTTTAGTCTCATTAACATTGATGTAAAACCTGTATTCTGTGGCTATGGCACATTTTAGAGAGAAATGTGCCTCTAGGTAATTTTTTATAATATCACTCTTTGGCACATCTTTTCCCGTAATCTTATGACATCAGGATGTTCTTTGGTCACGTACGTAAGTCAGCGTTTTTTGTCTCTAAGGCCTAGAGAACAGGATCATCTAACGGGAGATTTGCAAGGGAGTTCTCCAGTGAAGGAAGCATGACTATGTGATCCTTGGGATGAGTTTGTTGTCTTTAGTGTGTGAGTTAGCGCTTGGGGTGTGCTTGCTGCTGGACTGAATTATATATTTTGGTCTGTTTGTTTGGGGGACAATGAGCTGAGACAAGCATCCTGTTAGGCAAGGATGACAACTTCTTAATGAGGCTGCGATCCCTAAGACCTTTAGTACCCAGCAACCTTTAATCAAGTTCTGGGACTACTCAGGCATTTAAATCCCACTCCTAAGAAACCAGAAGAGCTAGTAAACAGGTGAGCCATCCTCCCAGGGCTTGAGAGAGTGTGGGATCATGTTCTAGAATAGGTTGTAGATCTTTGATGATGTGTTGGAGAGATTTTACCCGGGGACTGGGAGGACGGCCTATCCTTGCTCACTGACAGCCCCCCCAACCTGAAGCAAATACTCACCAACAACTGACCACCATACAACAAGAACATTAATCCAGGAACGTATCCTTGCAACAAACCCTGGTGCCAACTCTGCCTGTATATCGACTCCAGTGATACCATCAAAGGTCCCAACCACATTAACCACATTATCAGGGGCTCATTCACCTGCACATCCACTAATGTGGTTTATGCTATCATGTGCCAGCAATGTCTCTGCCATGTATATCAGCCGAACTGAACTGTCCTTACGCAAAAGGATAAACGGTCACAAATCCGACATAAAAAATGGCAACATCCATAAACCTGTAGGAGAACACTTCAACCTCCATGGACACTCAGTAGCTGACCCGAAAGTTGCCATACTTCAACAAAGAAACTACAAAAACAGACTTCAGCGTGAAACTGCAGAGCTGGAGCTGATTTGCAAGCTTGACACAATCAAACTGGGTCTGAATAGGGACTTGGAATGGTTATCACACTACAAAAAGTGATTGTTCTGTTCACACATTTATCAACAGATGTGAATAGGCCCCATCTACTCTCAGAACTGACTTTGACTACACTTGCCCTCCTCCATACTGGCATGTGTATATATACCTCTCCTCTATGATTTCCACTTCATGCATCTGACGAAGTGGGTTATAGCCCACAAAAGTTTATGCCGAAGAATATCTGTTAATCTATAAGGTGCCACAGGACTCTCGTTGTTTTTAAATCTTTACGTTGACTTAATAAGGTCGACTTAGGCATTAATCCCCATCCACACTGGCTTTAAGTTTTCCTTAAGTCGACTTAAGGAAGTGCTTAAGTCAACTTAATAAAAGTCCAGTGTGGATGTGGCTTTGTTTAGATCAATTTAAGACTCCTTAAGTTTACCTAACTTGCCAGTGTAGATTTACCCATAGATAGCTAGGTTTGCAATGACTGAGAGAATCATATGGTGACTTATGTGCTGGCTGTGAAACTTTGATGAAAAAAGACTCTATGCCTTTTATCTAGGTGGTTTTATTTTGTTGACAAAATGTGGCAGTTTTGTCAACAAAAGAGTCATTGTAGTGTATATGCTCGGATTTCTAGTGTGTACAAGGCCCTAGTGGTAAGGTCAAATGTTAAAATCTGGCTGGCAGTTTCTATTAATCAGAATGGGAGGAGGAGAGAGAAGAAAGTCAATAATTTGAGACTGAAAGAAAACAAGTGGTTGGGAACATTTAATTTAGGTACCTACAGAAGCTTATTAACTAAGATTTTTAGGAATGTGATGTTAATAAGTAGCATACTGAAGTTAGAAGAAGCGACGACCCGGTGAGGTTACTATGATTTATGTGTTTTGAGATCATTACTATGAAAAAGAAAAAGATAATAGAATGTACTTTGGAGTAGATGTTTGAAACTATTCTGGAAGATTTTTTCTGACACCTTTATTTCCCACTAGGGAAGCATCTGGCCAGCATCGATTTACCACAATTACTCAATATCATCCAAGATTCTAGGTAATTATTGCAAGGCTCTAAAACTATTATTATCTCTGTGTATCCTTAAATCTAATAAATAGTACTTTTAGACAAAAGTACACTTGGTTGTATTAATCTACATCAGCCACCACTACTGTGTTCTCACTGATTTATTCCTGAAACTGCCTGGAACAGTTAAATTACCAGTGCTGCTGGTTCTGAAAACTCTGGGTACCATTCCAAGGCTATGTCTACACTGGCAAGTTAGTTCAAATTAAGGAAGCTTAATTCAAACTAACTAAAGCCATGGCTACACTAGGCTTTAGTTAGTTTGAATTAAGGGCTTCCTTAATTCTAACTAAAACATTTGAATATGCTATTTGAACTAAGGGTTAATTTGAACTAATTAGTTTGAATTAACCAATGTGACCATATTAGTTCAAACTAATTGCTTAGTTCGAACTAACCGGCCCATTGAACTCAATGCAATTCGCTAATTTGAACTAAGCAAGTGCCATGAATGGCACTTGCTTAATTCGAACTAAATTTCGCTAGTTCGAATTACGTTAATTCGAACTAACTAAAATTAGTTCAAATTAGTTAGTTCGAATTAACTAATTCGAACTAACTTTAGTAAGTGTAGACATAGCCCAAGGGTCTGTACTATGACCAACACTGTTCAACATATCTATAAATGATTTGGAAAAAAGAGATAAACAGTGAGGTGGCAAAATTTGCAGATGATACAAAACTCCTCAAGAGAGCTAAATTCATAGTAGACTGTGAAGAGTAACTAAGGGATCTCACAAAACTATGTGACTGGGCAATTGTAAGGAGCAAGGAAAATGGCCTCCCTCCGAGACACACACAGAGGGCGGGCCAATCCCCGGCAAGGGAAGGGGATGAAAAGCTCCATCCCCACCTGACAGGAAGCAGGCGGGTGGAGCAAGGAGGCAGGGGATAAAAGGGAAGCCCTCTCCCTCAGTCAGGGCCCAGCAGGCAGAGAGGAAGGACCTCCCTGCCTGCTCCCCAGGCCGTGGGCCTAACTTGCCTGACCAAAGGGCCTGGCCTGAGCTCCCTATAGCCTGGGGCCCAGAGGGCCGCCCCGAGTGGCCAGAGCCTGGCCAGCCAGACGAGACAGAAAGCCCGTGGGACCCAAGGGAGCAACCCTCCACTGGGGAGCCTGAGATGCAGTACCCCAACCCAGAGCCCTGGCAGCGAGAGGCACTGCCCGACCACTGTGACTTGGAGGAGCTACCCTCCGCAGGGGACCTAGAAGAACAACCCATGACCCCAGAGACTTGCGGACCATGGCTGCCACTAGAGTCCTGCGATCTAGAGGAGCTACCCTCCATCGAGGACCCATGTGAGCCACTCCCAGCCCTACCCCCTCCAGATGACGCTGATGGCTTTGGGAACTTCTCAATGGCAAACTACCCTGATGTCCCATAGGAGCATGGAAGCAGGTACCCCAGGGAAAATAGAGAGGGGTAGTGCAACCTCGGTCGGTGGCCCTTGACAGGCCTGGGAATGTTGGACCTCCAAAGCAGCATGTTTCGGTCGGAGCCCAGCTGCCCCAACCCGGAGGCACCCTGTTGCGACCTGGGGTACGGGAAACCTTCTGCCATAGCCACGAAGCTTATTAGAGGTATTCATCTGTACCGCATATTCCCATAACCCAACGCTGACCATTGAGGCCAACTCTAGAGATTGCTATCTGCCCTGCCCTGCCCTGCCTGAGGGCTGGGCTTGTTATACATAGAGAATCATAGAATAATAGGGTTGGAAGGGACCTCACGAGGTCACCTAGTCCAACTCCCTGCTAAAAAGCAGGACCACTCCCACTACATCACCCCAGCCAGGGTTTTGTCTAACTGGGCATTAAAAATCTCCAAAGATGGAGATTCTACCACCTCCCTAGGTAGCCCATTCCAATGCTTCACCACCCTCCTAGTCAGAAAGTTTTTCCTAATATCCAACCTTGACCTCCCCAGCTGTAATTTGAAACCATTGCTCCTTGTTCTGTCTTCTGTTACCCTTGAGAAAAACCTACCTCCCTCTTCTTTGGAGCACCCCTTCAAGTAGTTGAAGGTTGCTATCAAATCTCCCCTCAGTCTTCTCTTCTGTAGACTAATAAGCCTAGTTTCTTCAGTCTCTCCTCATAAGTCATGTGCCCCAGCCCCCTAATCATTTTTGTTGCCCTCCGCTGCACTCTTTCTAATTTGTCCACATCCTTTCTGTAGTGGGGAGCCCAAAACTGGACACAGTATTCCAGATGCGGCCTGACCAGTGTCGAATAGAGGGGAATTATCACATCCCTCGATCTTTTGGCAATACTCCTACTGATGCAGCCTAATATGCCATTGGCCTTTTTGGCAACAAGGGCACACTGTTGGCTCATATTCATCTTCCCGTCCACCATAACCCCCAGGTCCTTTTCTACAGCGCTGCTACTTAGCCGATCGGTCCCCAACCTGTAGCAGTGCATGGGATTTTTCCATCCTAAGTGCAGGACTTTGCACTTGTCTTTGTTGAACCTCATGAGGTTTCTTTTGGCCCAGTGTTCCAATTTGTCCAAGTCTCCCTGGATCCTGTCCCTGCCCTCCAGAATATCTACCTTTCCCCCCAACTTGGTGTCATCTGCGAACTTACTAAGCATGCAGTCTATTCCATCATCCAGATCATTAATGAAGATGTTGAATAGCGCCCTTCTCAGGTCTAGAGACCATTGTCTGCCCTGCCCTGCCTGAGGGCTGGGCCTGTGTTTATATAGAGACTCACCCTTCTCAGGGCTAGAGACTGCTGTCTGCCCTGCCCTGCCCGAGGGCTGGGCTTGTTATACATAGAGAATCACCCTTCCCAGGGCTAGAGACTGCTGCCTGATGGCTGGGGCCAGTGTTTATGTAGAGACTCGCCCTTCCCAGGGCTAGAGACTCCTACCTGCCCTGCCCTTCCTGGGGGCCGGGGCCTATGTTTATGTAGAGACTCGCCCTCTCCAGGGCTAGAGACTGCTACTTGCCCTGCCCTGCCTGAGGGCCGGCGCCTGTGTTTATGTATGTCCGCAGTAGCTAAAGGATGGGAGAAGGAAGGCTCCTGGAAACTTAAAGTGGTGGCCAAAAATAATAAACTTTATTAGTCTCCCTCTTTGGGATGCAAAGGGTTAACAGTTTTGCTGCTGGCCGAGCTAGACCCGGCAGTCAGCTTCAGAGATAACAATATAACCCCAGGGGATTACTTCACAGTTTAACATACAGTGAGTCACACAGGAATAAAGCTTTCAGAATAAAAAGGTAGAATCCTATACATAAAACAATAAGTGTAACAATAATCCCCAAACCTACACCAATTGTAACAATAATCCCCAAACCTACACCAATTGTAATACCTTGGATTAAAACTGAGGTAGAAGAGTTCTTCACATTCAACTATATACATTTAAAGGGAAACAATCATGAGAAGTAAACATGGGGGATACTTGGGGTCACATACGTACCAAACCCATCAGGCAGGTGATTAGCAACAGCATGACGTCTTAAGGTGGAGGTTGAAATCGACTCGGGCCGGCAGTCTCGGGGGAACTCCTACTGCAGGGTGATCAGGCCTAGCAGTTAACTCGAGGAGACTCCTTCTTTGCTCCATGCGGCATGGTAGCTTTTATGGCCTAGGCCACTGCTTCCTGCCGAGGGCTGTGATTGGCCAGATTTCACTGCAGCAGGAATTTTGGGGTGAGGGGCTGCCCGGTTCCTCCTGTCCTTATTTGGCCAAAGGAATTTTCACCAGCTCTCTAGGTTCCGGGTCAGAGCCCTCTACACCCCTGGGGGGGGGGGGGGGCAGAGCAGCCATGATTGACTTGCCCTCCAGATGCCCTCACATGGGTGAGGGGGATGACCCACCCCTTTGGGAGCTGGCTTAGCGCGAATCAGGGTCCGAATAAAGCATGTTGATGGTCACAAGCCTAAACAGTTTCTGTATGTAACCTGGGGGGAGTATCTGGTACATGGCCTGGGGAGAGCATCTGATAAATGGTTTCTCTACGTGACCTAGGGAGCATATCTAGTAAACAATCTCTATGTGACCTGGGGGAAGTATCTGGTAAACAGCATCTTATGACTTTATATCACAAGGGAGGTGGCGGCCACTTTATGGGGTGCTCATAACAGCACCTTAACAATGTAGAAACTCGCCCTTCCCAGGGCTAGGGACTGCTGCCTGCCCCGTCTAGTCCATGGGGGGGTGACCTCCTGTTCACAGCAATAAAATGGCAAATGAAATTCAGTGTTCATAAATGCAAAATAATGCACATTGGACAAATAATCCCAACTATATATACAGTATGATGGGATCCAAATTAGATGTGTTCTCTGGACACATCCTCACTGTTCAGGAACAGTCAATATATATATATATATATATATATATATATATATATTGGAATTAGAAAAAGTACAGAAAAGGGCAATTAAAATTATTAGGTGTGGAAAAGCTTCTCTATAAGGAGACAGGGATTCTTTAGGTTGAAAAAGAGATAATTAAGGGAAGATATGATAGAGGTCTATAAAATCATGATTAGTTTGGATAAAGCAAATAAGGAAGTGTTATTTACTCCTCAGAACACAAGAACTAGAAGTCACCAAATGAAATGAATAGGCAGCAGGTTTAAGACAAATACAAGAAAGTATTTCTTTACACAATGCACTGTGAACCTGTGAAACTCTTTGCCAGAAAATTTTGTGAAGGTCAAGACTTCAATGGGGTTCAAAAAAGAACTAGATGGCAGTTAGGTCCATAGAAAATAAGTCCATCAATGGCTGTTATCCAGAAGGAGCAGGGGTGCAAATCCATGCTCTAGTGTGTCCCTAGTTCCATTGCCAGGAGCCAGTAATGGGCAGCAGGAATAGACCACATGATGATTATGTATAGTAATATACAAACATAATTGGTATAATATTTAAAAGCTGACGTGCAATTTAAATCTATGCATAAAATTTATAACTTAACTCCATGTATACTTCATTATTCTGTACTTTTTAGGGATTAGTTCTTCCTCTAGGGATCATTGCAAGTGGTAGATCTATTTTTTCTGCTAAACTGTGGTATATAGTCATATGGAGCCTCTGCAATTTAATGTTGGTTTATGTTATGCATATCTTCATAAACAGCCACTTCCTCATTAACTCTAACTGCTACTGATGAAGTGACAGTTGACAAAAGGGGAAAGGAAATATCTCATGTTACACAATATAGTGGTTTAACCCTTTCTGTACTTATGGTTCTGATTCTTCCTCCCATGTCACATAGGGTAAGCATGGTACTCACATTAAGCATACTATGGTCAATAATCTATCCTCTCTGTCAAGTTCTGGTTCCTTCAGGTATACTGTCTTGTGAACTGCAACAATCCACATTTTCAGATATTGCTTGATGTGCCTTCTACATCATTATTAATTTACATTAAATGTGGATTTTTTTAGCAATTGTTTTAGCTGCAAGTTCAATGGTGGTATTCATGTATGAAGTACTGGAGTATTTTGTTTAAGAAGATCCTGATAATCCAGGTTACGAGAAACAACAGTTTCATTTTAAAAAATAGGAGGTATCAGAGATCTTATGTGCCCAATAATTATAGGTACTCCTGGTTTAAAATGAAACCCACAAGTGGTTTAAAACAAAAATCTGGATTTCTGACCACATATCTATAAAGCATTCCCTGTGACTTGTTACTACACAATATTGTAGTAGATTTGGAAGTGGTGTCACAGATCACAGGTTTCTAATTGCACCAAATGATTTTTTTTTTTTACATTCAATCTGGTATTCAGCCTTTTCTCCTCTCCTTTTTTTTAACTTATTACTCATTATTAACTTTATTATAACAATACTAATTCATCTCTGATTAATTCTGGTACCTTTTTTAGTTCCAAGAACTGTAAGATATTCACAGTGACATTTCCCCCCATACACTGATCAAATAATTTCTTTCCCAGTATAGTGATTTTTGGCCTGATCATTATATTTTAACAATTGGGAATAGCTCATTTGCTGGTGGATTCTCTGTATCTGTATTTTCTGGTGGACTCTCTGTCTTTAAATCATGATTTGAGGGCTTTAATAACTCAGTCATTAGTTAGAGGCTTATTGCAGGAGTGGGTAGGTGAGGTTTTGTGGCCTGCATTGTGCAGGAGGTCAGATTAGCTGATCATACTGGTCCTTTCTGACCTGTGAGTCTTGTGTTTCATTAAACAATCAGGTTCTGTCATGCATATCTTACACTGTAAATAATTCTTCAGTTGCTAAATCATAAATTATTTTAACATTGGATCATTACTTGATTATCTTCTTCCTGAATTGCATAATTAATATGCTTTTTTATTCTTCCTTATTCCAAATTGAGATTCCTGTGCCAGATAAACCTGCCATACAGTTCAGAACTCCTCGTTTTCTTCTAGGAGCATACAGTTATCTCCATACACAAGTTAGCAATATCCTGTACTCTTTGATAAGCAGTAATCATATCCAAAAGGATACTAGAAAGAAAGATGTAACCTTAGAATATTTTCAGTAACAAAATTCACTCATTTTCCAGTTAGATAAATTTAATACACCAGGGATATGCATAAATTGTACTTGGTTAATTAATACACCTGGTATAGTTATAGCTGTGAGAACACTTAAAGGGCGTTCTTGTAACTCCAGACATTCTCCTGAATACTATGCATCATGGTCTTTTACTACTATTATTGCCCGTACCTTTACTTTGAAGTATTAATAGCTTTTGTCCTATCCAAAAACCTATTTTGCATACAGGGTTCATATTCACCTTCATAATTTAGATTATATATGGTGATTTTTACATTTCTCACTGCACTTTCACATTTGGTTCTCTTTCTCCATGATCCATAGGGAATTCTCTCCCTTATTGGCAAAGAGTGACCTCCTCCTGAAATATATATTTTACCCCCTCTCTTCCACCTCCCCCCCCCCCAATTCCTCCAGTAAGGGAGATATTTTCTTCCAATCTATAAAAGACATTTGTTAATTTTCTTCTATATATATGCAAGAACAATTTGTTCCTCAACTACTTCTTTAAGGTTTTGATAAATTTGTTAGGCATAATAGGATGAAGTATTTGGCTGCCTAATTTCTTTGACAAATAATGTATTTATCTTCCTCCACATTTTTGGACCTCCAGTGGAAAATCCTTTTACAGTGTACATTTTCATGCATCCTTCAGTACTTGAAGTAATCCTCCGAATCTATACAGACCTGATAATGTTCTACTACTAGTTCATACAGTAAAAAATATTTTATCCCAAGTCTTATATATAAATTTGCTTGTGCTGGTTGATAATCCCATTAAAAAAAAATCAGTTAAAGGCATTGTGTTCCACCTTGTCCTTGATCTGAACTCATTCTTTCTCACATCCAAATCACTGTTATCTATACATCCAGAGCCTCAGTAGGCAAGTCCCACTACAGCATCCTGATTCACTTCAATGATCAGTGTCTCTTGCTGCACTGGAACATCCTTTGGTTCAAGTTTGAAGGGCAACACAGGATCAATGTTATTATGCCCTGTATTTTTTCTTCTTTTCCTGATCCTGGGCTGACTTACTCTTACTCTCCATTTCCTCTTTTGCAATTAACATCTCTGGTTCTTCTCTCTGTGGAGAAATATCTATTTTCTAGTTCAGCTGATTCACATGATATTTATCTACATTTCTGCTCCCATATTTTTGTATACAAAGGTACTGAGTCGGTCCATAATAACATGTGGCCCAGTCCATCAATTGCTAAAATTGTATTTGTTTCCAGAATATGTTAGGAACATAACCTGATCTCCAATTTCCCAGGCATTTTCTCTTTGGCCTATATCAAAATAGTCTGTTCAGATTTTTTCCAATTCGACAGCTACCTGCTACTGAATCTTATTCAAAGGATTTTGTAATACTTGCAGATGTATTTTGTACTTGCAGTTGTATTTTGTATTTGCACTTGACACTTGTAGTTTAACTCCCTTTAGCTGTGTGCCACTGGTACATCACAAAATACTCTCTGGCATTCGCATTTTTCATGCAGTTATAGTCTCAAAAGGTGTATGATTTGTGTAGGCAGCTGGAGTTGCCCTGAGTGCCATTGAAAGGAACGGAATCAGAGTATCCCAATTGTGTCT
This sequence comes from Pelusios castaneus, assembly GCA_007922175.1. Classification (NCBI taxonomy): domain Eukaryota; kingdom Metazoa; phylum Chordata; order Testudines; family Pelomedusidae; genus Pelusios; species Pelusios castaneus. The sequence goes on along the minus strand of ML685807.1, from coordinate 4,411,027 downwards.
GTAAGCATTTACCAGTTTCTGCAGCATTATTTTGATTGTGAGAATTATTCATTCTACTACTCCTGATGATTGAGCTTATAAGAAATATGCAATTTTTTGTTGCACTTCCAACAAATGTAAACATTTTTTAAACACTTGCCCAGTAAAATATGTTCCTCTGTCTGATTCTGGGTTCCTTTTTTCTCATGTGTTTTGACAACTGTCTGATTACCATCACTCTCTCCTGATTTTTTGCCTGCAAAGCTTTAAGACATGATATTCCTGTGCTGAGCTGTTCCTTTGCCGCTCCTATTGAGGGCAAATCTGAACTTGCCATAGGTTTTGTCTGCCAAGGTTCCTCCCATAGAATCCCACTACAATTTCCCTTCTTAGCCAACAATTCAGCATTGTAATTTTCCTGTCCATGTGGTCCCATTTACTATGAGCTCGCACCTTCTGCACTATGGCTTGCTGCTCTGCATTGGACACACACATAGCCAATTTGCCAATATAGTGCAAAAGCAATGCATATTTGAGTGGAACTCCATCAAAGGATGGAGTTCCATAAGTATACCATGCTGGTAAAAATTCTGTGAGTAAATTACATATATCAGCTGAATATGTAAAACTTATCAGAGTGACTCTCTTAATAATAGATAGTTTTTGGCATTGTTCCAATACGCATGTCACTGCTTCAACTTCTGTATATTGAGCAAAGTGTGAAACACATGAGCACGACAATTTCCACGTTATAGAATAATAGAAACTGAAAGGGATCATGAGAGGTCATTGAGGCCAGTCCCCTGCACTCATGGCAGAACAAATAGCATCTTAAACCATCCCTGACAGGTGTTTCTCTATCCTGCTCTTAAAAATTTCCAAGGGTGGAGATTCCACAGCCTCCCTAGGCAACTTATTCCAGTGGTTAATTACCCTGAGAGTTGGGAATTGTTTCCTGAAGTCCAAGCTAAGCCTCCCTTGTTGTAATTTAAGACCATGTCCATCTCTCTTGGATTTACTTTAATCTGGACATTGGTGGAGTGAGTTCTGGTTCTGGAGCAAATACCATTAGTTCCAAATCCCGTATATAGTTTCCCCAGATCCTAGTAACTAGACCCATCTATGAAAAGCAATACCATTCTATATTTTTATGTGTGTGTGGGGAAGCATCTATATATATATATATATATATATATATATATATATATATATATATATTCAAGGCTTTCTCTTGATTCACCTGGACACATGAGGATTCCCAGAATACAGCAGAGCCTCTGGCAATAGAGATTGAACCAGTACTGTTATTGTTATCTCTATGCTGAGAAACAGCAAGGATAGTGTGTCAGTCAAGCTTTTGACATCTGTCTGTCCTTGATTTGATTAGAAAGCAAAAACTGGGGAGGGTGTATGCATAGAATGCAAGACTTCTAAGTTTAATTCAATCAAAAATGCAAAAATAATCAGTCAGTGGGTGGCCAACAAATATTCCTCACAGATAGAAAGGATCAATGATCCATTGAACTAATTTTCCTAGAAGCGTATGCTAATGAGCTGATTTTTCCATGTCTCTCTTGAAAAGTTAGTGCTGCAAATCCAGTTGTACTCACATACACCTTTAGATGACAAGGTTTGCTAGGATCTGAGGGGATCAGCACACCTGTCTGTATTACTGTTTGCTTTAATTTAACACATGCCTTGATATACTGCTCCATTGAGAGTCAAGCAATGTCCTTTTTCAAGGGATTATAGAGTGGGCCTGCCATGTAAGCATAGTTAGGGAGGAAGTCTCTATGGCTATGTCTACATTGGCAATTTAAATCGACTTAAGGAGGCTTAAGTCAATTTAAATTAAGCCACATCCACACTAGGCTTTCATTAAGTTGATTTAAGAAATTCCTTAAGAAATTCCTTAAGTCGACTTAATGAAAGCTTAAGTCGACTTAATAACTACACTCATTAGGTCGACTTAAGCCTCCTTAGGTTGACCTAACTCTTCTTTAGGTCGACCTAAGCCCAGTCCACTTTGTTAAGTCGACCTAAGGGCAATTAGGTCGACTTAACAAAGTGGACTAAGTCAACTTAAAGTGTTGCCACTTGTTGAGTCGACTTTAATAAGGTTGATTTAAGTCAAGTTAAAGTCGACTTTATTAAAGTTGACTTAACTTTTCTAGTGTAGACATAGCCTATGGTATCCTGTTAAATGCAGAAAAGATTATAATGAAATTATGTCAGTGGGAATAGGCAATTTCTGATTGCATCCACCTTTTGTTGGGCTGGTGTTTGACCTCCTTGAGACAATGTGGTACTTAAAAAAAGAATGTCTAGGATCATTAGTCATACTTTTCTTGAGTAACTCTTTAGTCCCACTTCCTTGATGATTTGCAAAAGCTCATCCAGACAGTCCAGATGTTTCTCTCAAATTTTGGTTGCTAAGCAGATATCATCTACATACTGAAATAGAACAGATGGTTTTGAAAACCTAGACAAGATTTGCTTCATTTGTCCATGAAAGATAGCTGGACTGTTACAGAGTCCCAGGGGGTAATACTTGGAAGGTATACTGAACCCCTTAAAATGTGAAGACCAGATGGTGTTGACTCTCCTTAGATCAGGCACTGATCAATAACTATTGGCAATATCAATGGTGGGAAACCATTTTGCTTTGGGATTTACAGATTTAATTAGGTCAGACATTTAGCTACAACAGCTGCACAAGCTGGAATCATTTGATTTAATTTTCGATAATCAATAGTAAGGCACCATGACCCATCTGGTTTTCTTACTGGCCAAATTGTAAACTTGCATACTGAAATACACTTATGAATGATTCTTCATTGCAGCAAAGATTCTGTGGTGTTACTACTAGCACGTCTGGCCTGATCTGCAAAAGAATACTGCTTCTGTGGAAGAAAATCTCTTTCTGCAATTTTAACAGTTACTTCCATCATGTTTTTGTTGAGCAAAAACATCAACATTTTTAGCCATTAACTCCTCTACATCAGCTCTCCCTTCTGCAATGTTTTTTTTAGGTTGTATATTCCTGATTTTGTTACTGTTGAAAAAAAGTCCTATAAAGTAATAGACAACACACTGATTTTCTAAAACTTGTGCTGTAATTACACATAGCAAACAATTGGTAAAATCTATAATGTAATCAATATTTTCTAAAAAAAAAAAAATTAAAAGAAATCAACTCCCAGTAAATTGTATAATAAAGCTTGGTACTAAGAGTGCAAGGCATAGTATACCTGAAGACGAGGTGGAAGATGTATCATTGATATGGCTATTACAGAGTCTGTGCAACTGCAAGAAACATCCCCTCTCCAGCCCTTAGAACCAAGAGAAATGCTGAATATGCCTGAAAAGTTTCAGATGGCATTTTGAACTTTATAAGAAAGCCACAGCATACATAAATTTGAGAATGAGCCAAAGATCACTCTGTGATCACAATGGCAGGCACAATAGCCTTTGATGTGTATTACACATCATATAGATTGTGGTTGGTGAGTGAGAGAAAAGCTTGGCAGAAATATGAAAATATTTGTCGGTGGGGAGAAAAATAGATAAATAAATTTGTTAGTCTTTAAAAGTGACACAGGACTCTTTGGTTTTGGGGAGGAGAAAAAGTTCCTTCAGAAAGATATATATTCAAGATGAAAATGCCGAATGAAGGGGAAACAGCAGAGAATACTTTTTAGAGATATAAAACAAAAAAGTAATTTTTCTGGGTTTGCACTATTAAGATTCTCTTATTAAAAATCATATTGTCCTGACGTGTGACAATTAAAAAAAAATGTGAATGATTATTATAGGAGATGGACCTGACACTAGAAGTGGTAAGCAGCCGAACTAAATATAACCTAAATGAAAAACTTACAGAAGGGTACAGAGCTCATGATTGTTGAGTCCTGTAGCTAAATCAGCAAAGGAACCATTCATAAAAATTACAGAAACATGGAAAGCAGGAAATAATGCTAATGATATTGCAATCAGCACAAGTAAAATTAATGTCCACCAGTAAAGTGAATATCTAGAAACTGTAAAAATAATTTTAAAAAAGCAACCATTATACTAAAATGTAAACAGAGAAAGCACAAAAGTGCATGTATCAAGTACTGAAAGGGATTTCTCAAATGAAGAGAAAGAGCTGTTCTTAGGTACAATAACGGAATAGGCTGAAAACACAAAAGACTGCTTGATTGATATATGCATAAATGGCATGTATGTGACATACCATATAGACTGGGACATAAATAGATGTAATTGCAGCAACTGAAATAGATGTAAGTGTCACAGTTCAGGACACCCAACCTTATGTTTCTCCTCAGTGGCCCATCAGGGTTACCCACCTTTTTCCAGGTCCTCAGCCTTCACATTTCCTGAGTGGAGACATCTTTCTTTCTCCCTTCTGACTAGTTTCCTGCCTTTTCTGTGTTAGTCCCAGAAGAGACAGTCTCTTTTATTCCTAAACTAAATGCATTAAAGGGAAAACACATTAAAAACAATAAAAGAGCCTGCACACATAGCGATAAAATCACCACGGATCACCTGAACCCTAACATGGGCTCTGTCAGGAGCTTCCTTAAACATTCCACTCAAGGGGTTTCCTTGTGTTTTCAAGTTCACGCCGTCAATTCAGAATAAGCAAACTTATAACAGAGAATCTACCATTTGTACAGTTCTGGGGTCTTTTATATAAAGGCTGTAGGGGAAGATAATGACTAGACATGGGGTTTTATTTCCAAGCTTAATTTCGAAAAGTTGATTCTAAATGAGTCATTTGCATTCCCTTATCCTCAGGTACTTCCTTGGAAGTCCACGTCATATGTATCATTCCAAAAAGCCCATTTAAGTTTTGAATACCTTCCAGAGATTGCATTACTCGATCTCCTAGAGAAGTTCCATACAATCTCACAATAACATATACACAATTGCATTTTTAATACAATGGACTCCAGAGGTATTAAATATGTTTCAATAAGGTTTTACTTTATTCAGTCTGTCAAAGTAAAGACAACATAGAAATGGAAGAATCAAAAGTGTCTGTGAATGACAATGAAGGAACAATTCCAGTGTTGGGATAGTGCACAACAACATTTGAATACAAAGGGAAAATGATAAATCAATTGTTTATAGTGGTACAGTGAGGTAAGCAACCAGTCTGGAGCCCACACACATACGAGGTGCTTGGTTTCATTAAGAGCATGTACACCACAGAGAGACAGGGGAAAAAAATCCACATACAACCAGATATAGAGATATTAATAGCATAATATAAAGATGTATTCCTAGGAGATGGATGCCTCTTGGTAATATACAAGACGTAGATGCAAAACCTGTAATACATATTACATAAAAAGTTCTACTACCTTTAAGAAACAGCCTGGAAGAGGAGTTGCAAAAAAATGAAAGCAAATGGAATACTTTGAAGAATAAAAGAACCAACAGATTGCCACATTCACTTTTTAGTAATTGCAGAGGAAACAAAAGAGGGGAATTACATAAGATCTGAGGAACAGAACAAAAACATGAAAAGAGAATGCTTCCACTTGCCCACAGGAAGTAAACTGTTATCTGAAATGGCAGGAGCCAAATTTGTCACCAAATTAAATGTACTGGCTGGATTTTTCAGATCTACTTGGATGCTGAGTTTTCCAAGATCTGTAATTCAGCAACCATTTGGCAGATTATGCTTCTTAAGACCCTTTCAGAACACGTTCAGTTTCAGAAGCATGCTATTGTACAATGAGCTGGATCCACAAAGGTCTTGCAGTCATGAAAAAATACACTAATGTTTTATTAATTTGGGGTCATTGAACAATCATTGTTTCATTGAACATCAGGATTGACAGAGAAGAGTACTGGACTTTCAAGAACTTTGCAAGAGCTAATAATTTTAAAGTGAATAAGGCCAAATACAAATTTCAGACTGGAAATAAAATATTTGTGAGAGAGACAGACTGCCAAGGGAATCTTGCTTGATGAATCAAAGATTCAAACAATGCTAAGCATGCTGAGACCTGAAGATAAGAAAGGGATTGAAGATATATTGAATTATGTCAGCAAATACACACCTAACTGTAAAGCTTGCAGAACTCAGCTAAGCCATCTCTTCCACAAGGACACTATATGGATGCATGAACATTAGAAAGGGTTACATGATTTAAAGAACACTCTGACATCAGCTCCAGTTCTGGAATGTTTGACCCTCTGAAAGTCATCATAATCTCCATAGAGGCCTTGAAAGGAGAGAGTACAACTACATGGAATTGATTGGCTTCATTTAGGGCTATGACAGTAGTAGGGAAGATGTAGGCATACATTCTAAAAAGGAACACAATCTGGCACACAAGATTGCTTGGCCATAGCTTCAAAGCAGATACTGATCACAAACTGCAATGTACCAAAAGAGACTTTGAAAACATGACTGAATTTTCTCATCATGGAATTTTAAGAACAGTGAAGTGAACAATGGACCACAGTTCAAGAGGAGATGACAATTCCTGGACTTTGCTAAAATGTACAACTTTCATCAAGAGACATCTAATCCCAGATATCTTCAAATCAATAAATTAGCAATTAGCTGAATGTACAGTACGTATAGTGAAGAACTTGTTAAAAAATGCTGGATGTAAAAGAGTCATATTTAGCACCACTCAACTTCAGAGCTACACTGCTGCATTATGGAAAGTCATCTGCTGAACTTCTACAACAGACATATAAATATACTTGATTACCAGATATGAAAGAAAAAGGATAACTAAGGAGTCTGTGATAGTGAGGGAAAAAAAAAACTGGGAAAGTACAGTTAGACAGAATATTACTGTAAAGGACCCAGACTTCCACAGATTAAAAAAAAAAAAAAAAAAAAAAAATTGGTGAGAATTTGGCGGCATGGGCACTGGCCAGTCAAAACTACAGTGATAAAAGAAGAATCACCTTTATTCATACTCAGTGATCACAGATTAAGGTGAAGCGTATGATGATATCATAAGCATCTGCTCAAAATACCTGACAACTTGGCCCAGCAAGTGTAGTGACAGCAGACATATACGGCGGAAGCAATTCATAAACTGACCCTCCTAGGGACTCTGAGACTCAACAGTCTGTTACAGACAAGAATTACTGAACTCTACATGCAGTATTTTGTTTGCTGAGATATGTTTTCTTTTGAGGCAGAAACAAGAAAATGCAGGACAAGGCAGTCATAGGCTGCAGCTACATACAGTAGCATAAAATTTGGTTACCTTATTGCTGTACATCAACCCTGTTCATAATAAACAGTGTATTTTGACACAAGTCTGCTTGTCAGCAAGGTACTACAGGGTCCTGAACTTTCTTAGCTACTTCAATTCTTGTATACCAGTAAACCCCCAATTCTCTAAAGAATCGCAAATTGAAGAATGGTAATCACTTAGTGTTTACTACAAACTTTTCAGGGATGAGAAATTATGGAGGGTGGAGTGTCCTGAGTTTCTGCACTCATAAGTAAGAAAAACATTGGAGTTCAAAGGGTAAAATTATGCAAATTAAAAACCACAGCTCAGTCCAGGGGGTCGGATGGCGGCAGAAGCTCCGCCGGAGCTTCTCCCGCCCCCCGATCCCCCAGCTGCTCCTGCTGTGAGCAGGAGCGGCGGCGTTTCAGCGCCCCCACTCCTGCTGACAACCAGAGCCCGGGAACCAAGCTGGGGGGCCAGATCGAAGCAGAGCCAGCCCCCCAGCTCAGTCCAGGGGTTCGGGTGGCAGCAGAAGCTCCGCCGGAGATTCTGCCACCCCCCGATCCCCCAGCTGCTCCTACTGTCAGCAGGAGCGGCGGCGCTTAAGCACCCCCGCTCCTGCTGACAACCGGAGCCCGGGAACTGAGCTGGGGGGCTGGCTCGAAGCGGAGCCAGCCCCCCAGCTCAGTCCAGGGGTTCAGGTGGCGACAGTAATCCACAGGTTTATGCACGGCATGGACGTGGATTCAGCTGCTGAGCACGCACAGCTGTGTCAGTTATATGCGCACACAGGAGCTGCGTCCATGTCCCTCCGTGCATATATACAACTGTGGTTTAGTTATATAGATATTCTTCCTATAACACTACTAATACAAACGTAGAATCCTTTTAATCTTATGATTTACATTTAATGCAGTACTGGTATACATGACCTTCAGACATTTCAATCAACACCTTAGGAAACAAACTATTTGGATTGTTTTGTATTCTGTTTGTATGTTTTTTCTGATTAATTTGATTCACTTTAGCTGTTAAAACTAGATAATTTGATCTGGAAATGATGTGACACTTCTATTAAGAACTGAACCTTTCTCACATATTGTACTGTATAACATAAAAAATAGATCTGTCTTACATATGTTCTCAGTGCATGATGACACCGGAGCAATGAAACAAAGAAATAAAGTTGCTGTAATGCAATGAGCATATAATGAACGTTCAACCGCAATGTTATAAAAGTGTTAATAATTGTTTAATAAATATGAAGGTTTATGATTTCCATCCAATAGGTCAATTCCATTTATCATTATGTGCTTCGGTACTAATGAAAGCACAACAATGAAGACAATTTATTTGACTTCATTATCTTAACTACTGAGCTTTAATACCCTGCTATTCTAGGTCTCCTAATGTGTTTTTGTCAGGATGCCATTAAGTCCCTAATATTTTTGTATATTGTTTTAATGTTGCATTGCCTATATCTATCTATCTATCTATCTATCTATCTATCTATCTATCTATCTATCTATCTATCTATCTATCTATCTATCT